>VHKM01001129.1:0-180252 GCA_007210695.1 Neogobius melanostomus | reverse complement strand
ACTTTTGGTACGGTTTGGATCGTGTTCATATCTTCATCGTATTTTCAGCACAAAATAATGACTACTTTATTTAGCAAATTCCAATGTAACTCACGAAGCGCTTTTTAATGATTTAAACGCTCTGCCCGAACGGTTGTATTGGAATACATTAAGAAAATGAAAACAGCTGTAAGAATGACTATGGACGCTGAAATATTATTATTCATATTATTATGAGAATAGAAGTGGAATAAAAAAAAGAATTGTCTAAGTGAAGTCATATAACATTTGTACGTTTAGAGGACAAAATAAAATGATAAATTAAGATAGCAATGCTTGTAAATCCGTGTGTGGTTCGTTCTTTTTGTAAAAGGCTGGTTCTGTTATACTAGGTGTTCTGGTAAGTACTCGAGATTGTCCAGTAGAGGGCTATGTTCAGACTGATAGCATCCTGCAAAACTCCAACCTGCAGAATGAAGTGTTGTCACAACAGGCTGAGCGTCTTGGACACAAGTACATTTGTAATTTAGTTAAAGATAATCCGTTGTAATCAGACGGTTTGGGTTTGTTTGTAGAATATTAGTACGACTGGCCAAGCTGTATTGCACATTTGTTAGACCGACATACTACAGAATTTGTGCATTTGATGATTCTATGTACATTTTTGGTTTTAAGTTAACATATGTGTGTAACTGTATGTTTAGACACTGGTCTGTCGTGTCCTCGTTTCTCTACACTCTGAATAAACATCTGGGTAAAGTCGTGTTCTGGCTGACCTGTAGTGACAGCTGTAGGGAATGGGAATTTAATTGTATAACAGCTTTTCTCACATGGGACACAGTTCCCAACGCGCTTCACATGAAAAGGGAGGGGGTTTCATTCACATCGGCATACATGTAGGCCAGTTTTCCATGGGGTTAGATGACGAAGCGAGGCTGCTCCATCTGGTCCAAGGGTCCCTCGACACGCACCAACCACTCACACACAGGCGTTGGGTGAAGTGTCTTGCTCAAGGAAGAAGCTGTAAATACGCTCCCAGTGGTCACTTTGATCAGAGCATCAACACACAAATCAATAAAATACATTTTTTTGTTTGCACAATCTGGCAAATTAGTAACAACAACAAACAAACAAACAAAACAGAGAGAGCTTGCGATTCCAATTGAACTAGGGTTATTAAAACGGACTGTTGGTCAACTACCTCGTCGGCCCGTCCAAAACGGTGGTCCCCTTTTTTTTCATTTTCACACAATTTGAGCTTTGATACAAAGAAATGAATATAAGAATTTAACAATGTGTAATAATAATAAAGCAACAACTTATGGTGCATGGTTTAAAGAACAAGCATACAGATATTATAAAGCCACATGCCTTGCTTATTTTGAAAGAGTCTTAGAGATATTAGTTCCTTTAGAAAGCCATAAAACGCAGGTTAGTTGTCACAATACACATTTGTGAACAAAGAGTTTTTGCCATAATTGATGAGATTATTAACTGTAATAGTTTTTTTCTTGTTTTCCAAAATAGCTCAAAATGTTACATAGTAAAAGTCAATAATTGATTATAGTTTTAATGTTTGGTTGAATCTTTGTATAACTGCTCTTCTGAGGAGATAAGGGGAAGTGCATTAGGCTGTTCGAGAACTTGTTGTTACATTTCTTGTCACAGGGGGCAGAGCTGGAGCAGTGAGACATAGAATGGACAAGGAACATCAATGAGGGGCGACGTTAACACTTAGAGAAAGATAAGTTGTCACATGATCTTCAGTCTGTAGCCCTCTCTCTGAGCCAACTCCTGACTTTGTGTTTTAGCTTTTAAATGAGCTAATAAGGTCACAGTGTTGGGAAAGTTCAATTTTCTACATGAACTAGTTCAAGTTCGTTCACAAATCTCAAAATGAAGCTAGTTTGTTCATAGTTCATGTTTATAAGTTAATAGTTGTTCATAGGTTCCAAAAATGAACTAGTTCATCGCTTTCTTTTGTTTGTGCTGCTGTTTGCAGAGTGATTTTGGATTATCTTGTTTAGTTATGAATATGTAATGGTGAATATCTGCAAGAGATACAAAATAATATAATAATAATAATAATATAATAATAATAATATATCTAAAATATAGTGAAACTCTAATAGATCTATGACTTCTGGTCAATCAAATCAACCTTTATTTCTAAAGGCGCTTTTCATACTAAATGTAACACACAAAGTGCTTTACCGTGCTAAAAATCATTAAATGTCCCCACGATGTGAGATCTGTTTGTGGCAGTTTTAGTTCTGCGTATTAGCATTGCTAATCATAATTTATTTTTATTTTTTTTAAGTTACTTAATTGGTAATTCAGTGGAGCATGAAGCTAAAACTAATTCAATTTTAATTTTGTGTTCATTTTGATAAATGGAATCATTATGAATAAGATTGTTATTAAGCCTCTTAACCCCCACTTAACCGAGTAGTTTTCCAAGTTTCTGCATTACCAAAATCTAAATGTTACCTTGACTGGGAGAGAGCGGCGGCTGTTAACATACTGCAATCCGAGGTGCCGGAGAGCAGTGTTTGGGCTGCAAGGCTGTGAGCGGTGAAGGTGCTGTTGTGGCAGGAGGAAAGGACGACTCTGGGACGCTGCCTTTAACTCCAAGCGGCACCGAGGAAGCTCGTGAGACGGTTTTTATGTCGACCCCGGGAAGGACGTGAGGCAGAGAGAAGGTCCTGTGAATGTGGTGGCGCTTTGCTCTCACGTCGTATTCCCTCAGGCTCTGCATCTAGAGCGCTTCTACCTGAACGCTTTTTACCTTAAATGTTAAAAGTTCTTGAGAGCTGATTATCAGACGGATGTCACGACGTGAGAGGGTTGCATGTTCAGCCATTTGGAACCGTTTTTGTTGTTTAAATGTGCTATAGAATAAATAAAGTGAATGGATTGGATTGGAGAGAAGGTCAACACGCTCAATGATTAAGGACTTTTCGCCGCGGTTGTGGGTAATTTTCCATCGTCAGACTTTGTCTCTCCTGCTGGAGAACTACGGCTCTGTTCTTGTGCTTTAGTTTCAGCCACGCTCACGTCCGCTTGTACTCAAAAGTGCACAATATAACCTCTGATTTGTTGTTCAGACCAGAGGAGCAGAGTCTGACTTTAATCACATCAGTCTAATTCAGCTCATTGATATGTAGTGACGACTGTAATAAATGACCTGGAGTAGACTAGCCCGCACTTGCTGTGCGAGGCGTGCGCTCTGACGCACGGCCGATTAACAATCACACTGGGCCTCGGACAAAGCCCCCGCCTTTAGTTAGAATCAACCTGTCTACTCACTCTTTCAATGTTAACGTCCGAGGGATGTTTCTAGAGGGAACTAGTTGTCTTTGATTTAGGGCCAAATTCTCAGGGGGTGCTCAAGCGCCCCCTGGCGCAGGCCCCTGCTGGAGAGAGGAATAGGCCATTTGAAAAGCTAAAGACAACAAAACTGATCTAAGCTAATGTTTTTCCATTGCGTTAGCCGTGTTGTCGTCACTTTTTTTCTTATTATATTCGCATTTTTGCCATTATTTCCATCATTTTTTGTCAACGTTTTGTCAAGTTTTTTTTAATGTTTTTTATTGCAACTTTTAATGCTTCATTTTTCGTCTCATTTCTTGACACTTTTTTTAAGAAGCTTTTAGTTTGAAAGTCTGACAAACTGGAGGAAATGTGCTCAGTTAGGTGAGGGTTAAGAGGTAAGAGCTCATTTGTAGTTCCAAACTCGCACATTTGTGGCTTTTGAAAATGAGCAGAAAGGAGTTTAAGGGAAACTTAGCTCGTAACCTCAACTGTGGCTGCTTACGGGCACAGTGCGGCGGACCCCGCTGGTTTACGGTGTGCAGGCTCGTACCAGAGCCATAAACAGCAGAGTTCAACTGCCACAGAATGGACTACAGTTCGGTAGCGGAGCGGAGCTACACGGTGGAATGGCCGGCTGCTGATAAACTCTGACGGCGCTTCAGGGGTTTATGATTAATTGACTGCGCACTCTTAATACAGATCTTTCGACAAAGTGGCGCTTGCATTTTCTCAGGGCTGTCAACTCTCATCTATCCGTTTCATCCACCGTGTGACACAAGCATATTAGAGTGCTTACACAGCTCTCACGCACATACTGCATATCACATGCTTCAGCACATTCCTCAATACACACTAAGACGCTCTCGCACGCACATCTCTCATATCATGCTTCAGCACAATTCTTATCACAAGCTCTCCGCGACACTTCCCATATACAGTGCTCTCACGCACATTCCTCTCATATCACACGCTCTCAGCCAACAAGCTGGCACTCATCAACGCTCTAGCCCACACTCCTCATATACACGCTCTCAGCCACCTCCTCATATCACATGCTCCGCGAGCACATCTCAATATACAGGCGGCTCTCAAAGCCACACTCCTCATAATCACACGCTCTAGCACCTTCATACCGCTCTCTACGCACACTCCTCATATACACGCTCAGGCACACTTCTCATATCCAACGCTCTCATGCCACACTCATATCACACGCTTGCACGCCATACTCTCAATCACACCTCTCCGCACATCTCATATCACACGCTCTTCCGTCACACTCCTCATATCAAACGTCTTAGCCACACGTCCTCATAATCACAGCTCTCACGCCAACTCTCATATCAAACGCTCGTCGACGCAGAAAGACACTCCTCATTCACACGCTCACTACGCCACATTCCTCATATCCCCACGCCTCTTCACGCCACACTCCTCAATATCTCACAGCTCACCACTCCTCATATCACACGCGCTCACGCCACTCTCATATCACACGCTCTCACGGCCACACTCCTATCTCACGCTCTCACGCCACACCTCCCTCATATCACGCTCTCACGCCACACTATTTATCTACGCTCTCACGACATCATATAAGTCTCACGCCTCATTTCACACGCTCTCACGCCACACTCATAGCACACACTTCTTCACGCCACACTCCTCATACACACGCTTTCACGCCACACTCCTCATATCACCGCTCTCTCGCCACACCCTCATATACACGCTCTACGCCACACTCTCATTACCCGCTCTCACGCCACACTCCTCATATCACCGCCTCTCGCACACTCCTCATTCCATCGCGAGCTCACACGCCAACTCCTCATATCACACGCTCTACGCCACACTTCATATCACGTCGACAGCTTCACGCAATACCTCCATATCACCGCTCACGCCACCTTCCTATATCACACGCTCTCACGCCTCACTACTCTCAATACACGTCTCAGCCACGCGCTCTCATATCACACCGCTTCCAAGCACACTCCTCATATAAACCGCTCCACGCACAATCCTCATATCACAACGCTCTCATGCCAACTCATATCAACGCTCCTCAACGCCAATCCCTCAATCACACTCTAACGGAAGTCTCTCCACACTTCCTCATTCACAGCTCTCGACGCCACATCTTTCATTCACACGCTCACACGCCACCCCCCTCATATCACACGCTCTCAGACGCCCACTCCCATATCACACACGCCACATCTCATATCACCGCTCTCAGTTCGCGCCACACCTCATATCCAAATCTCAAGCAAGCTCCTCATATACACGCCACATCTCATTATCACACGCTCTCGCGCCACACTCCTCATAATCACACGCTCTCACGCCACACTCCTCATATCACACGCTCTCACGCCACACTCCTTCATATCACACCTCACGCCACTCATTCACACGCTCTCACGCACAGCTCATTTACACGCTCTCACGGCCACACTCCTCTATAGTACGCTCTCACGGCCACACTCATATTCAACACTTCACGCCAATCTCATATACACGCTTCACGGCCACACTCTCATATCACAACGCTCTCACGCACACTCCTCAATATAACCGCTCTCAGGCCCTATCATATCACACGCTCTCACGCCACACTCCTCATATCACACGCTCTCCACGCCACACTCCTTCATCATACACGCTCTCACGCCACACTCCTCATAACACGCTCACACGCACACCCTTTATAACGCCACACGCTCTCACGCCACCTCTCATATACACAATTCACGCACACTCCTCATTATGCAACACGCACACTCCTGCATATAACAGCTCTCAGCGCCACAACTCTCATATCACACGTCTCCACGCCACACTCTCATATCACATCGCTTCACGCACCTCATATACAGCTCTCACAGGCACATCATATCAACGCTCATCAACGCCACCTTACTCATAATACCGCTCCTGACGCCAACTCATATCACACACTCTACGCCACCTCCTTATCACAAACGCTCTCACGCCACACTCTCATAATCACAGGCCTCGCTCTCACGCCACACTCAATCAAACGCTCTCCACGCACATCCTCATATCACACGCTCACTCGCCAACTCTCATCGTCACACGCTCTCACGCCACCTCATATGCACACGCTCTCACAGACACTCTCATATCAAACGCTTCAGCCCATCCTCATATCACACGCTCAATGTCATAGTCTCATATCACACGCTCTTCAGCACACTCCTGATATCACACGCTCTCATGTCATAGTCTCATATCACACGTCTCGACGCAACTCTATATCACACGCTCTCACGCCACACTCCTTCTATCACCAGCTCTACGCCAACTCATATCACACGCTCTCAAGTGCCACAGTCTCATACAACGCTCTCAGCCACATCTATATCACAACACAAGCTCTCACGCCACAACTCAATATCACACTCTCACGCCACAACTCTCATATCACACCTATCACGCACACTCTCATATACACGCTTCAGGCACTCTCTCATATCACACGCTTCTACGCAACTCCCATATCACTCCGACGCTCACACGCACATCTCCTCATGTCACAATCGCTCTAACGCCACACCTGCGATATCAACACGCATCTCAGCCACCTCTCATCAATCACACGCTTCACGCCACACACACTCCTCATATAACAACGCTCTCATGTCATAGTCCTCATATGACACGCTTCACGCCACACCTCCTCATATTCACACGCCACACTCCTTCATATCACACGCTCTCACGGCCACACTTTTCATACTCACACGCTTCTCACGCCACACTCTCATTCACACGCTCTCCGCCACACTCCATTCACACGTCTCACGCACACTCCTATATCACACGCTCTCACGCACACTCTCATTCAACCCATCACGCCAGCATCCTCATATCAACGATCCTCATGTTCACAGTCCTCATATTCAAACGCTCTGCACGGCCACATCTCATATCAACAACGCTTCACGCCACATCTCATATCACACGCTCAGATGCCACACTCTTATCACACGCTCTCCAGCACACTCTCAATATCACAGACGCTCTCACGCCACACCTCATAATCACATGCTCTCACCACAGCTCTCATGCCAACTCCTCATATCACAGGCGCGCTCTCGACGCCACACTCTCATATCACACGCTCTCACGCAACACTCCTCATATCACAGCGCAATCTCAAAGCCACACCCTCATATCACCACGCTCTCACGCCACACTCCTCATATCACATGCTCTCACACGCACACTCCTCATGGTCACATGGCGCACGTCTTCACGCCACACTCCTCATAATCACACCTCTCACGGCCACACTCCATATCAAACGCCTCACGCCACTACTCCTCATAGTGCACACGCTCTCACGCCACACTCTCAATATCACACGCTCTCACAACACTCCTCATATCAACACGCTCTCACGCACACTCTCATATTAAACGCTCTCCACGCCAATACTCCTCAATATCAACGCTCTCAGACGCCACACTCCCTATATCACACGCTACACACCACACTCCTGCATATCAACACACTCACACGCCACACTCTCAATATCACACGCTCTCAACGCCACACTACCTCATATCACACGCTCACACCGCCAACACTCCTCATATCACACGCTCTCACGCCACACTCCTCATATCACACGCCACACTCCTCATTCACACGCTCCACGCCACACTCCTCATATCACACGCCACACTCATATCACACGTTCTCACGCCACACTTTCATATCACACGCTCTCACGCCACACTCTCATATCACACGCCTCTCACGCCACACCCTCATATCACACGCTCTCACGCCACACTCTCATATCACACGCTCTCACGCCACACTCTCATATCACAGCTCACACGCCACACTCTCATATCACACGCTCTCACGCCACACTCCTCATATCACACGCCACCACTCTCATATCACACGCTCTCACGCCACACTCCTCATATCACACGCCACACTCCTCATATCACACGCTCTCTCACGCCACACTTCATATCACCGCTCTCACGCCACACTCTTCATATCACACGCTCTCACGCCACACTCCTCATATCACACGCTCTCACGCCAACTCCTCATATCACAACGCTCTCACGCCACACTCCTCATATCACACGCTCCCGCCACACTCCTCATATCACACGTACGCCACACTCCTCATATCACACCCCCCCACTCCTCATATCACACGCTCACACGCCACACTCCTCATATCACACGCTCTCATGCCACACTCCTCATATCACACGCTCAGACAAAACATATCCTGACTTTTACAGCGAGCGGCTGCAGACGCTTCTTTTTGTCTCTCTCTGTGTGTGTGTGTGTGTGTGTGTGTGTGTGTGTGTGTGTGTGTGTGTGTGTGTGTGTGTGTGTGTGTGTGTGTGTGTGTGTGTGAGAGAGCTCCTCTTGCGCTATTTGCTGGTCCGTCTGTCTTTCTAACGATCTCTCGCTTCTGATTGGACATTGTACCACTGAGCCCGCCATGATGTGTTCAGCTCGCGTGTGATTGCTGTGTGACCGGTAGCGGTGTATTACACATGGTACTGAACAACAACACGGTATTACAAAACTACAATAGGAAAAAACAGCTGTTGGAGAAAGATACTGTAAGCTGTGCGTGTGGAGCGGACTGCAGAAGATTCAAACAGGGATGTGGACGTTTTTACTGCAGATCCATGTAAGTAGTGCTGAGCAGGCTACGCTAACGTGTCCCCCCATTATCACAGATGTAAGAGTTTGTCATATAAAGGGTGTGATGTTTTCTGGCAGATGAGAAACACTGCAGAAGCAACAAAAAGCAAAGCCCTGCCGCTCACTGATGAGAAACAAGTAGCATTAACCCCAGTGTGAGTAAATGGCTCTTCTAAAGGTAAGACTGTTATAGTATAGCCCACAGTTAGGAGCTGGTTAGAGTAGCCAATGTACTCAACACTATTGAGTACAACTTTGCAAGTAATTCAAGAATAATTTTACTCAATAAGAAGTAAGAAATATGTTTAATCTGATTCAATGTTTCATTTATTTCAAGGATAGCCCATTGGGATGAACGATCTCTTTTTCATGGGGATCCTCTTACAATACATTTTATATTCATAACCAATGTCATTTTTACAATGCAGACATAAAACAACATACACATCTGATGATTTAATATTGTACACAATGATTTTTGTGTTAGAGTTGTATTGCCTTTTTCTAGTTTACAAAGGCTTTTTAGTTTATATATCTTTATGTGCCTCTGATAGTTATTACATTGAATAATCATATTCAAAGTTTAATCATCAGACATGCTCTAACATACTGCAGGAGACAGGGAATAAAATGTTCCAGATTTTCTAAAGTTTATGCTACTTGCTTTTTGTTGGTAATAATTGGAATGACTGACACAGAGAAACAGGAGGGACATGACTAAAAACACTCAAATAGAAGCCAAACAATGCCTAACATAAATGTTTTGAAAAGTGATGCCAGGGTAAGTTTAAATATATAATTTTAATGGACTAATATAAAACAAATAAATTATGATAACAGGAAACACGAGTCAACTTTATCACTGACTTCAGTGCGGGGGATGTTTTAAACGTGTTTCTGAGCTGCATAATAAAATGATTATTTATGATCTAAAATGCACCAGATTGCAGGAAATCATATCTGAATTATTACAAAATTCTTGGGGGAGGACCTCCAACCCCCCTTTGAACTGCCCTCTCACACTTTAAACAGGTTCTGATGGTCATGTGGGGCAGTGCCAAACCCCACTGACCGAGCCATGATGCAGCTCCTGATGTGCTCAGCCATGTAAATCATACACTTGTTTTTGGCTTATAATTTAATACGATTACGAGACACTATCGCCATGAGAAAGGGAACCAGCTCAGGACCGACCAATGTCTCACTCCAAGGTTTGGTGAAAAGTTGGCAGCCCTGTTTTCCTCTTTCTATTTTCATGCTGGCGCTAATACAGTTAAACTAAATAAACAGTTGTAACACATTAGATTACATTAAGGACCCTGTTGTTCTTTGAACCATTTTAAAACGCTTCATTTTAATCATTTACAGCAGAGAGCGGAAAAGAATGAACAATAAAAATAATTGTTTTCTTTAAAATCTTTGTTCTAAGTCACAAACTGACTAAAAAAGACGATTAAACAAAAGGCTTTTTCACAGTTTCTAAACAATAAATGAATAAATGATGCTCAGTGACGTCGCCACAAAACGCTCCAAACTTCAGCAAAAGTTTATTCTCATAATACGAAGCCGATATTATGGTTTTATTCTTTCCTCTCATAGTGGAGAGTGGGCTCAGTTAAACCACATGTTACATTTGGGGAAATATGACATTTTTATTTGATTGAATTATGTCATTTAAACTTGACACTAAAATAAAAAGATAAACTTGCCATAAAATAACCCACTTTCTTCAATTACAATTGTGTTTTTCCACTGCTCAAAGCACATTTTGGAAATGATTTTCTTTATAAACTCAGACCTTTTTGCTCCAACTTTATTCTATAAAACTAGGCTCTGTTTTTGGTGAAAATTAAACTTGATTCTCCTGAAATTATGATTTTTTTTCCTCATAAAATTACAGCTTTTTTTACTTTGAGATTGTTTGACTTCAATTTGATTCCGTTTTAAATGTTGCACAAACCACATCATTGAACGACATTTGGATAAATTAGAAACAGAGTTTTACCCGAAAAGAAGAGAAGGAACAACAGCAGAACTGGAGGATCCATGTCCACGAGAACCGACCGAACCGAACCCGGACTAAACCAGGTCTGAATCAGGTCTGAACCAGGTCTAAACTGGCTCTGTCGTTTTGTCGTGTTAGAGTCTTATCTAACGTTGTTTCCTGTGTGTGACATTTGAGTCTAACCTGTCGGAAACTTTTCAAAATTGATAACATCAAACATTAACTGGAACTGGTGCTGCTGTTTATCTCACATTAAGATGCATCTTAAAGTTTCCACTTGAGTTTTATTCATGTTAAATATCAGTAATGAATGTAAGTGCTGAAAAGGGGCTTGAATGAACGGCTCTAGAGCTGGTGGTTCTGCAGCATTTTGGGGAAGTCGCTGGGACGCAGTAACACAGTCATTTTGAACGTCTTTAAAGATCCTGAGGATTATGGAACAAAAAGTAAATTCCAAATGTGTCAGGGCGTCCCACCTCAGCAGCGATGGCGAGAGGTCCTGCTTATGCAGCTCAACAACCACAATATGATCCAAACCTTTGATCAGGACGTCAGGACAGAGAGAAAACCTAACAGGAAATGACTCTGAATCCACATTTTAACACAGATTTGGCCTTTTAAAGGCATGTGCTCCTAAACCTTTGATCAGCTGCAAAAACAGACTATTTCACTTTATTTGTTTTCAATAAAAGGTTCACTCAAAAAATAAAAAGTCTCATTTCTTCTTGTTGCAGATTGAAGATCTTGGAACTTTGTTAAGATTCAAAATGTAAATGTGAATTTTTGCAATTTTCCAACTTTTGATCAGGACTGTGTCACAAAATAAAACATACAATGAAACTAAGGGTTATTAAAACAGACTGTGGTCACTCCTCGTCCCCAGTCCAAAACCGTGGGTCCCACTTTTTTTTCATTTTTCAAACAATTGAGCCTGAATTACAAAGAAATGAATAATAAAGATTTAACAATGTGTAATAATAATAAAAGCAACAACATTATGGTGCAGTGGTTTAAAGACAAAGCATCAGATTATTATAAAGCCACTGCCTTCTTATTTTGAAAGAGTCCTTCAGAGATATTAGTTCCTTTAGAAACACAATAAAGCAGGTTTAGTGTCACCAGATTCACATTTGTGAACAAAGAGTTTTGCCATAATGATGAGATTATTAACTGTAAATAGTTTTTTCTTGTTTTCCAAAATAGCTCCAAATGTTACATCAGTAAAAGTCAATAATTGCATCTAATAGTTTTAATGTTTGGTGAATCTTTGTACTAAACCTGCTCTTCTGAGAGATAAGGGGAAGTTTGCTTTAGGCTGTTCTGAGAAACTTGTTGTTACATTTCTTGTCCACAAGGGGGCAGAGCTGGACCAGTGAAGACATGATGGACAAGGAAACATCAATGAGGGGCGACAGTTCAACCACTTAGAGAACAGATAAGTGTCACATGATCCTCTCAGTCTGTAGCCCCTCCTCTCTGAGCACACTTGACTTTGTGTTTTAGGCTTTTAAATGAGCTAATAAGGTCACCAGTGTTGGGAAAGTTCATTTTCTACATGAACTAGTTCAAAGTTCAGTTCACAAATCTCAAAATGAACTAGTTTGTTCATAGTTCATGTTTATAGTTAATAGTTCGTTCATATTTCCAAAAATGAACTAGTTCATAGTTCTTTTGTTTGTGCTGCTGTTTGCAGAGTGGATTTTGGATATCTTGTTTAGTTTATGAATAGTAATGGTGAATAAATCTGCAAGAGATACAAAATAATAATAATAATAATAATAATAATAATAATAATATAATAATAATATCTATAAAATATAGTGAAACTCTAATCAGAATCTATGCACTTTCTGTCAAATCAAATCAAACTTTATTTCTAAAGCGCTTTTCATACTAAATGTAACACAAAGTGCTTTACAGTGCTTAAAAATCATTAAAATCGTCCCCACGATGTGAGATCTGTTTGTGGGCAGTTTAGTTCTGCAGTATTGCATTTGCTAATCATAATTTATTTTTATTTTTTAAGTTACTTAATTGGTAAATTCAGTGGAACATGAAGCTAAAAATATTCAATTTTATTTGTGTTCATTTGGTAAATGAATCATATGAATAAGATTGTTTTAACCTCTTAACCCCCACCTTAACCGAGTATGTTTTCTCCAGTTCTGCATTACCCAAATCTAAATGTTACACTTGACTGGAGAGCAGCGGCGGCCCAGACATTTGTCCCGGGGGTGCTAAGGGGGTGCTGAGGTCTTTCTTGGGGGGCTCACAAAACGTGACATTTTTGGGGCGATTAGACAACATAACACACATTATAAACGCGCGTGCACCCGCAAATGTGTAATTTTCTGTTACAACTGCATCCGAGTGAACGGAGCAGCAGTGTTTGGGCTGCAAAGGCCTCGTGAGCGGTGAAGGTGCTGTGTGGAGGAGGAGGACGCTCTGGACCTGCCTTTAACTCCAGCGGCACCGAGGAGCCTCCGTGAGACGGTTTTATGTCGACCCGGGAGGACGTGAGGCCAGAGCAGCAGGTCCTCGTGAATGTGTGGCTCTGCTCTCACGTCGTAATCTCCCCTCACGCTCTGCATCCTAGAGCCGCTTCTACCTGAACGCTGTTACACAGTTAATGTTAAAGTTGAGCTGATTATCAGACGGATGTCCACGACGTGAGAGAGGTTGCATGTTCAGCACTTTGGAAACGTTTTGTTGTTTAAATGTGCTATATAAATAAAGTGGATTGGATTGGATTGGAGAGAAGGTCAACACGCTCATGACTTAAGTGAACCTTTCCCCGCGGTTGTGCGTAATTTCCTCGTCCAGACTTTGTCTCTCTGCTGGAGGACTCGCTCTGTTCTTGTGCTTTAGGTTCAGCCACGCTCACGTCGCTGTATCAAAAGTGCACAATAATAACCTCTGATTTGTGTTCAGAGGCAGAGGAGCAGAGTCTGACTTTATAACATCAGTCTAACTTCAGCTCATTGATCAAATGTAGTGAACGACTGTAATAATGACCCTGGAGTCAGACTCAGCCCGACTCCTGCTGTCGCCGAGCGTGCGCTCTGACGCACGGCCGCATTAACATCACACAGGGCCTCGGACAAAGCCCCGCCCTTTAGTTAGAATCAAACCTGTCCTACTCACTCCTTTCATGTTAAACGTCCGAGGGATGTTTCTAGAGAGAACTAGTGCTCCTTTGATTTAGGGGCCAAAATCTCAGGGGGTGCTCAAGCCCCCCCTGGCGCCGCCCTGCTGGAGAGAGGAATAGGCCAGTGTAACGTCTCATTTGAAAGCTAAGACCAACAAAACTGATCTAAGCTAATGTTTTCCATTGCGTTGCCGTGTTGTCGTCACTTTTTTACTTATTATTCATTCGCATTTTTGCCACTTTTTCCATCACTTTTTTGTCACATTTTTGTCAAGTTTTTTTTAAATGTTTTTTTATTGCACTTTTATGCTCATTTTCGTCTCATTTCTTTGACACTTTTTTTCAAGAAGCTTTTAGTTTGAAGTCCTGACAAACTGGAGGAAATGTGCTCAGTTCAGGTGAGGGTTAAGAGGTTAAGAGCTCATTTGTAGTTCCAAAACTCCACATTGTGGCTTTATGCAAATGAGCAGAAAGGAGTTTAAGGGAAACTAGCTCCGTAACCTCACACTGTGGCTGCTTACGGGCACAGTGCGAACCCCGCTGGTTACCGGTGTGCCAGGGCCTGTACCAGAGCCATAAACAGCAGAGTTCACCGCCACAGAACTGGACTACAGTCGGTAGCGGAGCGGAGCTACACCGTGGACTGGCCAGGCTGCTGATAAACTCTGACGGCGCTTCCAGGGTTTATGATTACATTGACTGATCCGCACTCTTACATCACAGATCACTTCTCAGACAAAGTGCGCTGCATTTTCTCAGGGCTGCCAACTCTCACGCTTTCACCGTGTGACACAAGCATTAGAGTGGCTTCACACCTCCACCACCTCTTCACGCCACACTCCTCATATCACACGCTCTCACGCCCACTCCTCATATCACAGCTCTCACGCCACACTCCTCATATCACAGCTCTCACGCCACACTCCTCATATCACATCGCTCTCCACGCCCACACTCCTCATATCACACGCTCTCACGCCACACTCCTCATATCACATGCTCTCACGCCACACTCCTCATCCACTCCACACCTCTTCCACGCCCACACCTCATATCACACGCTCTCACCCACACTCCTCAATCACACCTCTCACGCCACACTCCTCATATCACACGCTCTCCACGCCACACCTCATATCACCGCTCTCACGCCACACCCTCATATCACACGCTCTCACGCCACACCCTCATATACACACGCTCTCATCCACCCTCCACTATCACACGCTCTCACGCCACACTCCTCATATCACACACTCTCACGCCACACTCCTCATATCACACGCTCTCACGCCACCCTCATATCAACGCTCTACGCCACACCTCCTCATATCACCACGCTCTCACGCCACCACTCCTCATATCACACGCTCTCACGCCACACTCCTCATATCACACGCTCCACGCCACACTCCTCATATCACACGCTCTCACGCCACACTCCTCATATCACACGCTCTCACGCCACTCATACCCCTCCCCCCCCCCCCTCATATCACACGCCACACTCCTCATATCACACGCTCTCACGACCCACACCCTCCATCATATCACACGCTCTCACGCCACCAACTCCTCATATCACACGCTCTCACGCCACACTCCCATATCACACGCTCTCACGCCACATCCTCATATCACACGCTCTCACACGCCACCTCCTCATCACACGCTCTCACGCCACACTCATATCACACGCTCTCACGCACACTCTCATATCACACGCTCTCACGCCACACTCCTCATATCACACGCTCTCACGCCACACTCCTCATATCACACGCTCTCACGCCACACCCTCATATCACACCTCTCACGCCACACTCCTCATATCACACACTCTCACGCCACACTCCTCATATCACACGCTCTCACGCCACACTCCTCATATCACACGCTCTCACGCCACACTCCTCATATCACACGCTCTCACGCCACACCTCATATCACACGCTCTCACGCCACACTCATATCACACGCTCTCACGCCACACTCCCATATCAACCTCTCCGCCACCCTCATATCACACGCCTCACCCCCTCCTCATATCACCCCTCACGCCACACTCCTCATATCACACGCTCTCACGCCACACTCCTCATATCACACGCCTCACCCACTCCTCATATCACACGCTCTCACGCCACACTCCTCATATCCACACGCCACCCTCATATCACACGCTCTCACGCCACACCCTCATATCACACGCTCTCACGCCACACTCTCATATCACACGCTCTCACGCCACACTCCTCATATCACACGCCACACTCTCATATCACCCCACGCCACACTCCTCATATCACACGCTCTCACGCACTCCTCATATCACACGCTCTCACGCCACACTCCTCATATCACACCTCTCACGCCACACTCCTCATATCACACTCTCTCACGCCACACACTCTCATATCACACCTCTCACGCCACACTCCTCATATCACACGCTCTCACGCCACACTCCTCATATCACACGCTCTCACCACACTCTCATATCACACGCTCTCACGCCACACTCCTCATATCACACGCTCTCACGCCACACTCTCATTCACCACCTCCTCATACACGCCCACCACACTCCTCATATCACACGCTCTCACGCCACACTCCTCATATCACACGCTCTCACACGCCACACTCCTCATATCACACGCTCTCACGCCACACTCCTCATATCACACGCTCTCACGCCACACTCCTCATATCACACGCTCTCACGCCACACTCCTCATATCACACGCTCTCAGCCACACTCCTCATATCACACGCTCTCACGCCACACTCCTCATATCACAACGCTCTCACGCCACACCTCCCTCATATCACACGCTCTCACGCCACACTCCTCATATCACACGCTCTCCACAACGCCACACACCTCCGTCCATTATCACACGCTCTCACGCCACACTCCTCATATCACACGCCCACACTCCTCATATCACACGCTCCCACGCCACACTCCTCATATCACACGCTCTCACGCCACACTCCTCATATCACACGCTCCTCAACGCCACACTCCTCATATCACACGACCTCTCCACGCCACACTCCTCATATCACAGTATCACACGCTCTCACGCCACACTCCTCATATCACACGCTCTCACGCCACACTCCTCATATCACACCCTCCACGCCACACTCCTCATATCACACGCTCTCCACCCACACCGCCACACTCCTCATATCACCACGCTCTCACACGCTCACACCTCGCTCACGCACACCCTCTATCACACGCTCTCACGCCACACTCCTCATATCACACGCTCTCACGCCCACGCCTTATCACGCTTCACGCCACACTCCTCATTCACCCCTCACGCCACACTCCTCATATCACACCTCTCACGCCACACTCCATATCACACGCTCTCACCCACACTCCTCATATCACACGCTCTCACGCCACACCCTCATATCACACGCTCTCACACCACACTCCTCATATCACACGCTCTCACGTCACACTCCTCATATTAAACGCTCTCACGCACACTCCTCATATCACACGCTCTCACGCCACACTCCTCATATCACACGCTCACACACCACACTCCTCATATCACACGCTCCACGCCACACTCCTCATATCACACGCTCCACCCACACTCCTATATCACACGCTCCTCATATCCACGGCCACACTCCTCATATCACACGCCACACTCATATCACACGCTCTCCACGCCCACACTTTCATATCACACGCTCTCACGCCACACTCCTCATATCACACCGCTCTCACGCCACACTCCTCATATCACACGCTCTCACGCCACACTCTCATATCACATGCTCACACGCCACACTCCTCATATCACACGCTCTCACGCCACACTCCTCATATCACACGCCACACTCGTCATATCACACGCTCTCACGCCACACTCCTCATATCACACGCCACACTCCTCATATCACACGCTCTCACGCCACACTTTCATATCACACGCTCTCACGCCACACTCTCATATCACACGCTCTCACGCCACACTCCTCATATCACACGCTCTCACGCCACACTCCTCATATCACACGCTCTCACGCCACACTCCTCATATCACACGCTCTCACGCCACACTCCTCATATCACACGCTCACACGCCACACTCCTCATATCACACGCTCTCATGCCACACTCCTCATATCACACGCTCAGACAAACATATCCCTGACTTTTTACAGCGAGCGGCTGCAGACGCTTCTTTTTGTCTCTCTCTGTGTGTGTGTGTGTGTGTGTGTGTGTGTGTGTGTGTGTGTGTGTGTGTGTGTGTGTGTGTGTGTGTGTGGTGTGTGTGTGTGTGTGTGTGTGTGTGTGTGTGTGTGTGAGAGAGCTCCTCTTGCGCTATTTGCTGGTCCGTCTGTCTTTCTAACGATCTCTCGCTTCTGATTGGACATTGTACCACTGAGCCCCGCCATGATGTGTTCAGCTCGCGTGTGATTGGCTGTGTGACCGGTAGCGGTGTATTACACATGGTACTGAACAACAACACGGTATTACAAAACTACAATAGGAAAAACAGCTGTTGGAGAAAGATACTGTAAGCTGTGCGTGTGGAGCGGACTGCAGAAGATTCAAACAGGGATGTGGACGTTTTTACTGCAGATCCATGTAAGTAGTGCTGAGCAGGCTACGCTAACGTGTCCCCCCATTATCACAGATGTAAGAGTTTGTCATATAAAGGGTGTGATGTTTTCTGGCAGATGAGAAACACTGCAGAAGCAACAAAAAGCAAAGCCCTGCCGCTCACTGATGAGAAACAAGTAGCATTAACCCCAGTGTGAGTAAATGGCTCTTCTAAAGGTAAGACTGTTATAGTATAGCCCACAGTTAGGAGCTGGTTAGAGTAGCCAATGTACTCAACAACTATTGAGTACAACTTTGCAAGTAATTCAAGAATAATTTTACTCAATAAGAAGTAAGAAATATGTTTAATCTGATTCAATGTTTCATTTATTTCAAGGATAGCCCATTGGGATGAACGATCTCTTTTTCATGGGGGTCCTCTTACAATACATTTTATATTCATAACCAATGTCATTTTTACAATGCAGACATAAAACAACATACACATCTGATGATTTAATATTGTACACATGATTTTTGTGTTAGAGTTGTATTGCCTTTTTCTAGTTTACAAAGGCTTTTTAGTTTATATATCTTTATGTGCCTCTGATAGTTATTACATTGAATAATCATATTCAAAGTTTAATCATCAGACATGCTCTAACATACTGCAGGAGACAGGGAATAAAATGTTCCAGATTTTCTAAAGTTTATGCTACTTGCTTTTTGTTGGTAATAATTGGAATGACTGACACAGAGAAACAGGAGGGACATGACTAAAAACACTCAAATAGAAGCCAAACAATGCCTAACATAAATGTTTTGAAAAGTGATGCCAGGGTAAGTTTAAATATATAATTTTAATGGACTAATATAAAACAAATAAATTATGATAACAGGAAACACGAGTCAAACTTTATCACTGACTTCAGTGCGGGGGATGTTTTAAACGTGTTTCTGAGCTGCATGATAAAATGATTATTTATGATCTAAAATGCACCAGATTGCAGGAAATCATATCTGAATTATTACAAAATTCGTGGGGGAGGACCTCCAAACCCCCCCTTTGGACTGCCCTCTCACACTTTAAACAGGTTCTGATGGTCATGTGGGGCAGTGCCAAACCCCCACTGACCGAGCCATGATGCAGCTCCTGATGTGCTCAGCCATGTAAATCATACACTTGTTTTTGGCTTATAATTTAATACGATTACGAGACACTATCGCCATGAGAAAGGGAACCAAGCTCAGGACCGACCAATGTCTCACTCCAAGGTTTGGTGAAAAGTTGGCAGCCCTGTTTTCCTCTTTCTATTTTCATGCTGGCGCTAATACAGTTAAACTAAATAAACAGTTGTAACACATTAGATTACATTAAGGACCCTGTTGTTCTTTGAACCATTTTAAAACGCTTCATTTTAATCATTTACAGCAGAGAGCGGAAAAGAATGAACAATAAAAATAATTGTTTTCTTTAAAATCTTTGTTCTAAGTCACAAACTGACTAAAAAGACGATTAAACAAAAGGCTTTTTCACAGTTTATAAACAATAAATGAATAAATGATGCTCAGTGACGTCGCCACAAAACGCTCCAAACTTCAGCAAAAGTTTATTCTCATAATACGAAGCCGATATTATGGTTTTATTCTTTCCTCTCATAGTGGAGAGTGGGCTCAGTTAAACCACATGTTACATTTGGGGAAATATGACATTTTTATTTGATTGAATTATGTCATTTAAACTTGACACTAAAATAAAAAGATAAACTTGCCATAAAATAACCCACTTTCTTCAATTACAATTGTGTTTTTCCACTGCTCAAAGCACATTTTGGAAATGATTTTCTTTATAAAACTCAGACCTTTTTGCTCCAACTTTATTCTATAAACTAGGCTCTGTTTTTGGTGAAAATTAAACTTGATTCTCCTGAAATTATGATTTTTTTCCTCATAAAATTACAGCTTTTTTTACTTTGAGATTGTTTGACTTCAATTTGATTCCGTTTTAAATGTTGCACAAACCACATCATTGAACGACATTTGGATAAATTAGAAACAGAGTTTTACCCGAAAAGAAGAGAAGGAACAACAGCAGAACTGGAGGATCCATGTCCACGAGAACCGACCGAACCGAACCCGGACTAAACCAGGTCTGAATCAGGTCTGAACCAGGTCTAAACTGGCTCTGTCGTTTTGTCGTGTTAGAGTCTTATCTAACGTTGTTTCCTGTGTGTGACATTTGAGTCTAACCTGTCGGAAACTTTTCAAAATTGATAACATCAAACATTAACTGGAACTGGTGCTGCTGTTTATCTCACATTAAGATGCATCTTAAAGTTTCCACTTGAGTTTTATTCATGTTCAAATATCAGTAATGAATGTAAGTGCTGAAAAGGGGCTTGAATGAACGGCTCTAGAGCTGCTGGTTCTGCAGCATTTTGGGGAAGTCGCTGGGACGCAGTAACACAGTCATTTTGAACGTCTTTAAAGATCCTGAGGATTATGGAACAAAAAGTAAATTCCAAATGTGTCAGTGCGTCCCACCTCAGCAGCGATGGTGAGAGGTCCTGCTTATGCAGCTCAACAACCACAATATGATCCAAACCTTTGATCAGGACGTCAGGACAGAGAGAAAACCTGACAGGAAATGACTCTGAATCCACATTTTAACACAGATTTGGCCTTTTAAAGGCATGTGCTCCTAAACCTTTGATCAGCTGCAAAAACAGACTATTTCACTTTATTTGTTTTCAATAAAAGGTTCACTCAAAAAATAAAAGTCTCATTTCTTCTTGTTGCAGATTGAAGATCTTGGAACTTTGTTAAGATTCAAAAATGTAAAATGTGAATTTTTGCAATTTTCCAACTTTTGATCAGGACTGTGTCACAAAATAAAAACATACATTAAAGGTGTGAGAGAGGATTTGTGAATTTTTGAATAGTGCGCATGCGTAAGAGCCCCCACCTTCGCACGAGCTTCTTACGTTGGAAACGCCTCCGCCAGTTCCCCGTGTGTGTGCTGCGCAAGTGTATTTGTTTACTATTTGTTTATGAGTATTCACTGCTGCAGCTACGACTTCCTTCTGCCTTTAAAATGTCGGACTCCTCCACGGTAAATACCTTTTTACTATAAAACTTGTGTTCCTTTTATTTATTTATTTTAAAGACAAAAAAAAACGATCTACAAATGATGTAAAATGCTTGTATGAATTATATTATGCTACAAGTTAGCTTTACAGATGCAAGACATTTATTCATCCTTCTGTCTGTATTAGTTGTTTGGTCAGTAATTAAACTTCAGTATATAAATTGATATTGAATGTTTTTTTTCGTTGTTAGAGCTTTGAAGGTGACACATTTGAGGGTTCTGACATCGAATATAAGCCACCCACATCACAGGCAAGATGGGCATAGGGCAGGCGTGGAAGAGAACCTCTCTGAGCACCGGGTGTTACTGGGAGCAGCAGAAGACCTCCAGCCAGAGGACGAGACTCTTTACTAAATGATTTTTCGAATGAATGACAACATAACAAAAGTTCTGGATCTCCAGCAACAAAGGACCGACAATGACCGGGTGTTTGAAAGATTTGCGACTATTACCCAGACCCACATGGCAATTACGTTAGATTCATTCCTTTCAGACTGTAGATATATATTTTTAAACTCTGCATTATTTTGTCAAGTGTGCAATACAAATATTCTTTACAAATGTGTCTTGCTACTTTAAAAGTTCAGTCATCACAAGGAAGTTTATAAGTTACTCAATTTCATATTAGAATATTCAAAACAACCTTTCACATTAGTAATCACAATCAGAATGATATCAGGTTGTAAGTTGTATCACCATTGTCAGTGTGTCTTCAAAATGTAGAACATGTATTTTGTACCATAGTGCAACATGGAAATGTAAACACAACCATGAAATGAAGACAAAAACAAAGAATGAAATAAAAGTGTGACCTCAGTATATTTTATGGACCACTTTGTCTTGGTAATAATATATAAGCATAAATTATGAACGCAAACTTAGAACATAACTGTTTATTCAGTGTTTTGAGTTTCTAATATTTTCATTTGACATTACTGTACAGCTATAATTTTGATGAGTCTGATGGCAGAAGCTGGTTCCCCATCTATTCTGACAGTTGTCCTGTTTGAAAGAAAAAAACAACAATTTATGAATTCAAAGGATTGTTTTCTTCAATACATCATTCTAATTACAATATTGCTGTTCTAGATAAATCCTTGTGCGAAGTGTGATCGCCTGCTGGTCCGATATGTTTTTGTAGTCCTTTGGAACTTTGTACAATCGCCACAGCTTTGTTCTCTTGCTGTAGAGTCTGCCTTTTCTGGAGTGGGAGGGGAGAGAGGGGGTAGAAAGAACAAATAGAGCGCATAATGCTTTATAGGTGCATTTTTTCTTATAAAAATGTGGTCTAAGATTTGTGTAATATTAAAAGGGAGTTCTATATGATACATCAATATGTGATCATCAAAAAGACTCCAAATCTGCTGTGGACCTGAATGAAACATTTTTGAAATATGAAATATAAATGTAGATGTTCACTGTGAAATGGCATTGACAAGTTATGTAACACATACCTCAAAGACAGGTACTTTGTTATGATCTTCAGTCAGCGTGAATCCAGCACTAATTCACATAGTTGCTTGTGTGCTACAGAGCCCTTTGGAATCAACGACTTGTCATTGTCCTTCAAGGGGCCATGATGACAGGAACCCAGGACCCACTCATGCACACTGGTGATGGGGTGTAAAACTCCATGTCATAGGTCCTGAAAGAATAGCAATCATAACATTATGGTCATTACTTCATGTAAGTAATAAAGTTGATTGGCTTCATTTGGAGTTATCATGCAGCCTCCGTACGCGTCTGCATTTCTACAGCAATACCTGAAATGATTGGGTATATCTCAGTTCCAGATCAGTAGTGTCGCACACTGCTTTTCACGCCCAGCCTTATTAGACAGATAAAGACATATTTACAACACATACTACAAATACATTTAAAACACAAACAGCAACTTCATTACAAAAAATACGTACTGCAGCAATCCTTTTAGCCCCATGCCAGATGTCAAGGGAGTGCTTTATGCCCATGTCTTTGTATTCACCCATTTCTGTAAAAACAAATTTGATGATGGGCCAAATAGTGTACATAAATAAACATGTTCTCTGAAAAACACTTACGAAACAGTGCTGATATCTGTGAGTGATATCAACTCTTCACTTATTGCATCTATACACTTGATAAAACAAGCCTTCTCCATGATTACAGAGTTTCTCCGGGTATACCGTTTATCTGTTGAGTATGTGTGGACAATTTACTTGGAGTCATTCTCCATCATGGTATACGTGCAGTATTGTGCACAAAATCCAGGACTCTCCATCCGAGCATCACCTAAAAGAAAGTGTGCATACACAAAATTGAATATGTGAGACAGAAAGTAAGTACTATGTAGAGTACAATATTCCTTGATATTGAAAATGTAAAAAAAAAAGTCGAAATCACTCACCAAGCAGAACTATGGATTCTTTTGTTTTAAGCTCATTGATTATCCCTTGTTTAGTACTCTTCCAGAATGCTTTGATGTTGTCTACACAAAATCCGTCTTGAATCTTGTAATACATTATCCCCATGTTCATAAATTTGAACATGAGTGCTATTTTCCTGTAGTTGTTTCCCGACAGCAGGATATTGCAGCCCAGCATGAAATCTCCCGCAAGCATCCCATATTTAAAATAACGCTGGGAGGTCCACCTTCAGTAATGACCATAGCTGTTACTGGAGGAGCAATGACTTCTTGTTTATCACTGCTGTCTGGTTGATCCAGTGCGGTTTCCTCTATTGAAACCTCAGGTAGTTTGTCTATCTCAATCCGTGTTTAAGTGCGCCACCAGCCCTGTTGTGCATAAAAAAACAAACAACATTAACACCTACCCCCTTGTATACGGAACAACAAAAAAGGTCTGTTCTTGAAATTACAAAGAAATATAGATGTAAATGTTCTAACCGCAGACAAATAGGTGGAACGTAGTCTAGATCTTTACTGTCATCCAGAATCGAACTCCTTCGTTTCGTCCTCTTCAGATGTAGACAGTGACTGGGTTTCCATCTCTGAAGTCCATGTTTGGTCCTCGTCATCATCATCCTGATCCCACTCAACCCTGAGCAGCACAATAATATAATTAATTAAACAAAACACAAGAAATAGTATTATTTCAATACCTACGTAGCATTTAAAAGACTGTTGAAGGCTTGTTCATGAACGTCTTCCATTTGCTCGTCTCTGGAAGTGCAGGGACTAGAACATACTGTAGAAACAGCAATGAAATACACAATGTGTCAATAATAGGAATAAGCAGGAATACATTTACTAAAATTTACACCAAGACACACATATTTGACCAAAAATGTATGCAGTTTAAGTGTATTACCCAGCATCCTCTTGCTGCTGAGAATGTAGCTCTTCATTACTGCTGCTACTGCCTAATTTCTCGACACCTGTAATGGCAGTATCCACCAAGCATACTGACACTGTGGCTGCTTAAATGAAAGGTTCCCAGACGCGTTTTCCACTTATATAAACTGATTTATTTGGCTCCACAAACCAATATCCACATCCACATCCACATCCACATGTCAGGCGATACAACACAACTTGACGTGACACGATCAAGAAGAATTGTCCCCATTAAGCAGCACAAAGGCTGCATCCGAAACCATTACATTGTAGCCTCTAAGTACTAACACTAGCAACTAATCCTTAACCTTTCATGGTTAAGGATTAGTTGTTAGATCTCTATGCAGTTAGTGAACTAGAGCTTCAGCAGCATTTGCCCAATTCGACCGTCCTTACCCAGGGGAAGGGGAAGTGACATCACCAACAGCTGTTTTTCTTGAGTGCAAGCCAAACAAAAGCGCATACCGCCCCCTACTGTATATTGTCCAACAACAAAATAGTGTGCAAATAAAGACATTTAAGGTGAAAAAAAGAGAATCATCCAAATGATCCTTCACATTTCCCTTTATTTTATCTCAACAGCGGTTTCATAAAGCTACAGTATGCAAATTAGCCATGTGGCTTGAGTTTCTACTAAATGAAGCAAAAGCACAAACTGCTTCATTTAGGCCATTTACTGAGGAGGCTCTTTAAAACCATGTGACTGAGCTGTGGGGACGACAACATGTATTTTGTCAGTTTTATAAAGTTTGGCTTGTGCAGAATCTTTTTTTTTTAAATTATTTTTATTATTAAATGTGCACCTGTCAATCAACAGTGGTTGCGCATGAATCACTGGAGGGTGGGGGCGAGGGGGGTGGGGAGATTGGCGCAGTGGCTTATGGGATGGCACATAGCTCCTAATCGCCAGTAAGTTAGCATCAGAGGTCCCTATGCTAAAGTGGCTATGATAGTTAGCATACAGGCCACTTTCCCTAACTCCTTCCTAACTGAAAGCCCAATTCGGACGCATCTTATCATGGCGGACGCTGACGCACATCCGGTTTGGCGTAAGACCTCTTACCAATTTCACGGTTTCGGATGGAGCACTAGTTACAGATGACCACGCCTTATATAGGCCCAGGGAGGTAAATGAGTGACATAGCGCCATATAGAGGCAGGGGGTGAAATAACAGCAACAAATCATAAATGGCTCCTACAACACCTTTGACAGAGAAATCAGCATTTCTGCAATCACAAAATACTGATTACTCGAAATTCCATTACCATTACATATAACAACAATTTGTGGAAGCTACAACAGTACAGTTGAGGTTTGGAATTAAAAATGTACAGATGTTCAAAATAACTAATAGTAACACGGTCCAACAAGTCACGGAAAGGGAACAAACATGGTGTGTTTACATTTTGGAATATTACTGTTTCTATTCCATAACCACCAATGTGCACCTAAAGAAATCATACACATATACAAAACACCAACCGTGAGTGACTCCTGCATTATAGTGGATACAGGAGGCTGGGGTCTCACCCATAGACCATGAGTTAATGGTGTTGACGTAATATTGTCATAGCTGTAAACACAATTACATTCGATTTAAACATACATGCATGAAAATATCATATAGCATACTCCATTGAGTATGTATTTGGAAAGATTAACAAATCATTTGCTATCAAATTAGCCTACACAAGCCTGGCACATTAGCATTCTCATGGTCAGAATGACGTTACATTAAAAAAAAGCAGACTATTCTCCTTTTTTTTTAGCCACACACACACACACACACACACACACACACACACACACACACACACACACACACACACACACACACACACACACACACACACACACACACACACACACACACACACACACACACACACACACACACACACACGCCAAATAAGCCGTGGCACATCTGTATCTTACCAGTAAACAAGCGAGGGACGTTTGCGTTTGTTGTATATGGAGCAGGGAAAGACAGGAGCGAGGTAAGACCATTTTGGTAAAGGGACGACTACTAGCTTAGCGGCTACAAAAAGGCTAACCGGAGAAAAAGTTCTTCCGCAACAGTGACGGCAATTTAAATGCTGATAGTTTCACCAAACATCCACGATCCACCGTGCCCTTTAACCAAAATGCGAAAAGTGAATGAGAAAGATTAAGAAGCCTACAACTCGAGGTTTTACGAGGAGCTCATTGTTTACACAATGGAGGGACATGATCGCTCGTCATCAACAGCTGTGCCACGGTCATTGCTTTTTCCCAACAAAACCATAGGTCTTAGCTGCACTCAGGACTAGAGGCTAGAAGTATTATGTCCACAGATTAAAAAAAAAAGTGCTGAAGCTTGTGCGTCTCTTGTACAACTAGCCGCATATAGCTAAAAGACATCGGAATACAGCTAGGCTGCACGTACAACTTTAAATGTTTTCGACTTTACATGTTTCCTAAAATAACAAAGTACAGTACTTACTCCACAATTAAACATGACGTACCTGTCCAGCAGAAGTTTCGCGACCAAAGCATCCGTTTTAAGATTATTTAGCGCACGCCAGCGCTCAAAAGAATCTCCTACACAGATAGTTGTTCAATCAATCAATCAATCAATCAAACTTTATTTATAAAGCGCTTTTCATACCGAAAGGTATCACAAAGTGCTTTACAGATAACATTTAAAACAATACGCCCCACATCATACATCCATACACACATGCATACATACACACACACACACACACACAATATATCATTAGGACTAAATTAATAAATGTCAGTTAAAAGCTAAACTAAAAAGGTGGGTCTTGAGCCTGCTTTTAAAAACATGAACGTTCTCTGCGGTCCTGAGCTCCTCCGGCAGGTCGTTCCAGAGGTGAGGGCCATAATATTGGAACGACGCCTCGCCATGAGTCTTTCTGTTGACTTTAGGAATAACTAGGAGACCCCTGCCAGAGGAGCGCAGGGACTGCGAAGGTTCATAAGGTAAAAGTATTTCTGAAAGATAAGAAGGACCAAGACCATTAAGACATTTAAATACCATTAAAAGAACTTTAAAATCGATCCTGAAACACACGGGGAGCCAATGCAGCGACTCTAAAACCGGTGTAATGTGGTCCCGCCTCCTGGTCTTCGTCAGGACACGAGCTGCTGAATTTTGTAAAAGTTGTAAACCTGAGATACTCTTTTTGGGAAGACCAGAGAGCAGGGCATTGCAGTAGTCGATACGACTGGTGATAAAAGCATGCATCAGCGTCTCCGTGTTGGTCCGAGAGAGAATGGGGCGGACTCTGGCTATGTTCTTTAGATGGTAAAAACCTATCTTTGTGATATTCTTAATGTGTGGAATTAAAGTCAGCTCAGAGTCAAAAATCACACCCAGGTTCTTCACCTGTGGGGAAGGATTAAAAGACAATGACTGTAGTTTGGGTAAAAGTTTCTCTCTCTGGGCCTTAGGACCGATGACTAAAACTTCAGTTTTGTCCTGGTTAAGCTGGAGAAAGTTTTCTGCCATCCAGGATTTGATATCTAAAATGCAGTTAAAAAGTGCATCCATTGGCCTGGTGTCATCAGGAGACATGGAGATGTACAACTGTGTATCATCAGCATAACTATGAAAGTTGACTCCATGTCTCCTGATGACATCACCAAGAGGGAGCATATACAGGTTAAATAGCACTGGGCCTAAAATCGAACCCTGGGGCACGCCACATGTAATTGTATGGACCTTAGAGGAGCAGGTATCCACACTCACCATGAATGTCCTGTCTGTGAGGTAGGATGTAAACCATTTGTGGACAGCACCAGAGAGGCCGATGTGTTTTAAACGAGTTAAAAGAATAGTGTGGTCGACTGTATCAAAGGCAGCGCTCAGATCCAGTAGAACCAACACTGTGACCTTCTGTGAGTCAGAATTTAATCTAAGATCATTTAAAATCTTTAAAAGGGCCGTCTCGGTGCTGTGGTTTACCCTAAAGCCAGACTGGAATTTCTCAAGGACGTTATCTGCAGTAATAAAATCATTAAGTTGGATGAAGACAAGTTTTTCTAAGATTTTGCTTAAGAATGGTAAGTTGGATACCGGTCTAAAATTGTTAAAATCATTACAGTCCAAATTGCTCTTCTTCAGTAGAGGCCTCACCACCGCCCCCTTAAAGGCAGCAGGGAAGACCCCAGTCTGAAGAGAGCAATTCATCATGTTTAAAAGTTCGTCTTTAAAGGATCCATAGAATGTTTTAAAAAACGGGGTTGAGACCGGGTCTAAAAGACACGTGGTGGGCGTCACTGAGGAGAAAACTTTATCAAGCATCTCAGCATTAACCTGGACAAAACTGTGCAGTGTTTCTTTTGGAACAAGTAGACAACCAGATGTATTTAAAGCTGTGTTACTTTGGGTAGATAAAATATTACATCTGATGGTGTCTATCTTTCCCCTGAAGTGGTCTGCAAACGCCTCACAGAGAGCATCTGTGGGATTTAAAGGAGGTTTGTTAAAATCAGGATTTAAAACATTTTCTATTGTTGAGAATAGGACTTTTGGGTTGTTTTTGTGGTTGGTGATTATTGTGGAAAAGAATTTATTTCTTGCATTTCTTATTGCTGTATTGTAGGTCTTTTGTTGAGCACGGAATATTTGAAAATGTATTGTTATTTTTAATTTCCTCCATCTCCTCTCGGCCTTCCTGCAATTTCTCTTGAGTTGCTTCAGCTCCTCGTTTCTCCAGGGGGGAGGGATTTGGAATTAATCCCTCCCCCCGCTCTCTCTGACTTTCTCTCCTCCGTTCAATCAGACATAGGCTTTCTTTTTCGGTTAGGTTTTTCAGGGTTCTTTTCTGCCATTTCTTCAAGAGTTCCCAAGACCACAACGACAGAACTAGCTCGTTGCTTCCTTCGTCTTCATCTTGCGGGGTAATGGCGGACTGCTTACGCTTGGAGCCTAGGTAAATTACGTATCGGGGGCGCTTACGCAAAATGTTTGATTGACAGACTAGTAGCCAATCGACTTAAGAGCAATGTTCAAGTCAATTGGCTAATGTTTTACAGGCCCCACCACGGCCACAGTTTATGGATATTAATTTTTTTTTTTTGGGAACCATAATTACAAGAGTGCCACCAATCAATTAAGTAATTTTGGTTGAATCTGGCAACTTAATTTCTGGGAAAAATCCTCTCTAATGCCTTTTAATGCCATATTTTCGTCGCTGAAAATATGGGACATTTTGTGGCATTTTTAGGCATAAAAGGCCTTATTTTGTAAGAAAACATAAAATGACAGAAAACTTGCAATACATTTCTTCTCATATTTGTGCCAGTCTCTACATTAAAGGTTTTAAAGTGATGTCTCTACATTTAAAAAGTTTCCCTCTTCACCTGCAGCGTCTGGCCTTAAAGGGACACTGTGTAACATTACGGATTCTGCTCTTGGCTCATCTAAGACCTGACCTGTTTAAATCTCACATTCACCTTTAGTCCACATCTCCATGGCGACGAGCTGGAGACGTCCTGCTCCGGAAAAGTTACCGTCATAAAATAATTATATTTAACGTGTAGTATCTGTACTTTTACTAATGAAACCAAGTATGACCAACACTAGTATCCAGTTTGCTTTTGAACATCAAAATGTCCCCTGATTCCGCTGCTTGAGCTTCAGAAATGAAACATGCAGATTGTTTGCGTTATAGAAATATACAGTGGCGGGCCGTGGGGTTTCAGTCAGGACCTTCAATAGCAACCTGGGTTCACGCAGTCAAACGCATATAAACTGATCGACAATAGGCGTATGGATAAAACTGCCTTTTTGCGTGGCCAAAGGATGTGTCAACAACGCAAACCAAAGCAGCGGTGCCTCCGCCCCCAAACAAAAGCAAAAACCTTCGGGAACACTCGTACTAACACTCGAAATAAAGGGATTATAAACTTACAGTTTGGTGCAATGTGAGATGTTTTTTTTAGCGCTCGTAGTCCCGTACCTGTTCCCTGCCCGAGTCCCAGCTCAGCTGACGCGAGAAACCCTTCTCCTGTCCGGGGAGCCAACATAGACCCGTTAAAAAGAATAAACAACTCCTCCTCACTCCTCCCCGTTTACCATAATGACCACGTTCGAGGGGGAATTCATGGCGGATTTACAGACTCCTCCTCCCCAGCTCTGACGAAGCATGTTCCTAATAAAAGCAAAAGGGCGGGATCTCACTGTAGACTTGCGTGACGTGTAGCTCGCGCAGCTCCAATGCTAACAGTCCGACCTCCGTTAAGTAGGAGATTAAAAAAAAAATATTTCGAAAACCAGCCTGGTTTCTATTTTTTTGACTAACCCAGGGTTATCTCAGGAGGAATATGTAGCCATATTAAGTGTTTAAAAAATTGAAACCAGGGATTAAAGTTGTTTTTAACGTGTCTAAAGTCCAATGCTTTTCAATGGGGGCCTAGCGGCCAAATGGAGGTACTACAGCAATGGAGAAGCAATGGCGGCCTCCAGTGTTGCGGTCACAAAGCAGAGCAGCCAGCGCCCATTGGGAGCCAAGCGTCTACGTCCCGCTGTTGTTCCCGCTGCTTTGCTCTAGAAGCTCGTCATAATGAAGGGGCGCAAAATATCCGTGATCAGTAAATCCACTTCATTTTGCCTCGTTCGGACATTTCCAAGAGGAATATCGTCTTGCCCATGCGCGGTTACATTAGCGGTTTACCCAGGCGAACAAAACGTAGGGGAAGCTACTGAGCTACTGCAGGCCCTGGGGGGCGTATTGTTAATGTACATAGAATTCTGATTGGCCGATAGTTCTGTCAGTCACACTGGCTGTCTTTTTTTTAATTTTTTTTTATTGAAAAATATACAAAAATAACAAACAAGGCTCGAGGCTCAGGTATGCAAGGCTTCAGCTTTCAGTGTAAATAAAAATATATAAAATAAATAGCTTTACAGTGCAAATTCGTTACATACATCTTTGGTCTTCATGGCTTTGACATTGGTGCAATAATTCAACGAGGTCAAATAAGAGGACATTAGTGATTCAAATACAACCAGTTTGGGTTTTTAGTTGAGGTACTTACAACTATGGATATGATACTTGGCCATTATTAATATTACATTTGAAATAAGACGTTTGTTTGGAGGGAGATTTTTTTAAATAAATACCAAACAAAATATCTTTAAGGTTTACTTGTAAATCTATAGTAAGTTTTCTATTCACAAACAGATTAATGTCTTTCCAAAATACTTGTGTGTAAGAACATTCCCAGAAATGATGACTAATCGATTCTACAGTACCATGACAAAATGAGCAAAGTGGGTCAACATTTAAACGATATTTGGATATCACACTGTTAACCGGGTAATATCTATGCAAAATCTTGAGGCATACTTCACGAATCTTACTGGTAACAAAAAAATTTTTTGGCAATAGCCACACAGGGTCCCATTCAATATCATTCATTATCCCAGCACCCTACTTGCCTCCAGTGTCTGCGTACACTGGTGTATGAATGAAAGTGTGAATGGGTGAGTGGATCCTTGCTGTAAAGCGCTTTGAGTGCCTAATGTAGGTGGAAAAGCGCTGTATAAGTTGAGTCCATTTACCATTTACCATTTAGCATTTACCATTAAATAAACTGTCCCACACAAATACAGATGCTGGTTTCCTAATGGAGTCTCTTATGATGAGCTCTCTAATACATTTGTTATTTGTTTTGACACTTAAAAAGGGGTCAGAATTACCAATATTTAACTCTCGGGATGAATCTATGGTAGGATTGTGAACATAGGTTGACATCAATATTTTGACACCTGACGGAATAGCATCAAAAACAATTGCAAATTCCTTTGGCAACACTGGGAAATTATACACATGCAAGAATTCATCGTAAGAATACGTTATGCCTCTTTTGTTAAACAACTGATGTACATAAATTATACCATTGTTAACCCATTTTTGTAAGAAAAGTGATTTGTGCTTAAAGCATATATCCATATTATTCCAAATACAGTACTTGTGAGGTGAAAAATTGTGTTTATAAACTAGAGACCAGGATAACAATAACTGTTTGTGAAAATTAGAAAGTTTAACGGGGAGTTTTTCAATCTTATAACTGCACCTTAATAGAAAATGTAAACCTAAAGCTTCAAATACATGTGTAGAAATGAAATTCCATAAAGAATTTGGATTCTGTAAATATCTTTTTATCCATTTGATTTTGAAAGAAGAATGTAAGGTTTTAAAATCTAGAACATTGAACCCACCAGAAGATAGCTTGTTAATCATTACATCCTTTTTAATAAGGTGTGACTTTTTTTTCCAAATAAAGTCAAATAACATTTTGTCTACCTTTGTATTTATGTCATTAGAGACTTCAAGTGCTGAACTGGCATAAACTAAACTTGAAAGACCTTCAGCTTTGGAAAGTAATATTCTAACAGAAATAGACAGGTCTCTCCATAGCCTCATATTACATTTCTTTTGTATTAGCAAAGTAAGGGGATTGAAGTTTTCTCTTGGTCTTAGGTTTTCATCTTTCATAATAGTAATTCCCAAGTATTTCACTTTTTGTTTCACAGTGATTCTATGAATAAAAATAAAAGTCTAGAAACGACGAAAAACAGCGCTCTGGCTCCCAGTCTCACTCGTTGTAAAATGAGGAAAAATCAGAAGGGTGCGTGTCTTAGAGGTTCTTTATTGCGGAGAGTCAAGTGAAGTTTACACATGTAGCATCTTGAGAAAAGTCCCAAGAACACCCTACAAACCAGTCAATAAATCCACTGCTAAGTCCAGCCTCCTCAATGCACAGCCCCCATACATCTTCACCCCTAAAGGGAATTCCATTGATTATCTGGACATCTGAAACCCATATGTTAAACACAGATAACAGCCTCATCTGCCCCAGTAACCAGGATGCCCCCCTTAATTCCCCCTTGAGTTCAGTGGTCTTGTGACCTCTGTGGCTCCACTAAGTCCGAAGCCTAAAACATGAGTCAGCAAAAAACACCACACATTAATACAGACTATCACATAACTGCCTTTATATATTGACAATTTTCCCCTCTTGACTACCTTTAGGTAGTCACCAAAAGAAAATATTACTAAAGTTTAATACATGCAAAACTAAAAAATTAAATCATAACATATATTCCTACACACTAATTGTATGTAGCCACCCTCCGCTCTCATTAACAGAGACTTCATAAATGCGATATTTGCTAGTTCTATTTTCGCTTTTTCTCGCTATTGTATGCAAAATCAGTTAACAATTTAGTATGGCAGAATCAAAGCTAACAATTTTCATTATGATTTTGGTTTAACAATTCAATTTAATTCAAACACTTTCATGGCCTGCTTGGAAGTCTGGAGTGAGAAGAATATATTGTGAAGTCGGGATTTGACGCGCCAAACTAGTAGAAATTAAATTCATTACCAAAGATCGTATACAAGGAATTATGCAACAAATAACTACAGCGATCATCAGCAAAACCGCGAATATGGGCGTTATTATTTTCAACACCAAGTGCCACCAAGCACCGCTGGTAAGCCACGTCCACATGTCCCAACTTCTGGAAGACATTGTAGCTTGCACCTCATCTCGAGCATTCACCATATCCTTAATGGCTTGTGTAATTGCTCCTCCATCTCCGCTGTTATCAGGTATGAATGTACAACATCCAGTACCAACCTGTGCGCACACTCCTCCCGAAGAGGCAGTCAAAAGGTCAAGTACAACACGATTCTGCAGCACCATAGTGCGCAAGGCTTTTATCTCCTCATTGGTTGCATTGAGGGCTATTATGGTTGTGTTCATAAATCCCAATAATCTCCACCTATTATACTCTACTTCAGTACGTACATTAGAAATGCCAAAATGGGGAAACAATGCTATTGCAATTCGCTGTCCTGTATTAAAGATCCGCTGGTCATATGGAACTCCGCGGTCAAATAAGACATCTCTCTTACCACGTCTAATGATTGATGTTTGGACAGTCTCATGTACAGTATGTAATTTATCTTTTGGAATGTACATGATGGGCTGATGCAGTTCCACAATAGTGCATGTGCCTCCCCAATGAGGTGGTAGGTTGGTATAAATATTATGCCCACACAGCCAATACCTATCATTTAATATTCTAGTACCTATGTGAATAACCGGAGCTACACGGGAACATACACAGCCGAGGCTAGTAGCGCACCACAATGCAAAGTCCTCGTTCATGACTTTTACAGCCTCTCTCCTGCGTGTGTCCTGCCAACAGGAATCACTATTTAAACAAGCGTAATACGCTAGCATATCTATGGGCGGACAAAAGGTAACTATAATTCGGCAATGATTTTTGCTGATATGCCCCATATTGTTAATGCCGTTTCCTGTATAACAAACAGCGTAGTTATATGGTTCTATAATGTCCTCCATTACAAGAGGGTCCTTTAATTGCGGCCATGTCAGCAGATCTTGTTCAGCATGGCACGATGTGTTCTTTAGAAGGCCCCCCTTTGGTATTCGCATTGGTATCGACATATCGCCACTAGTCAAGGTTCTCACACTACCCGGGTGAATCGCCAAAGCTACAAGACAGAAAATTTGGGTGTCGTTCGGTGTGGTCGCATAAATGCCGGTGTGTGTAGTCGACACTGGAAGGTGGGTACATACATAACAGTCAGTGTTATTAGTAAGGTGGGCTGTGTAATTTACATACCTCCACCACATATTAGCTTGATAATGATGCATTATTTCTCCTCTGTCAACATATCGTTTATTTCGAACTTCAGAACCTATATTTAACCAATCTTCAAACAGTAATAAAGGAAACACAATTGCAATTGACAAAATTAAAGAAACACATAACATCATCCAAGGTGAGCATCCCAGTCTGCTTTTTAAATTGTCCATGACGGCTTTATCTTCTTCTGGTCACGTGCAAGTGTGTAAGATGTGACCACGATCGTCTATATGCCTAGAGCAGAGGTCACCAGTACTTGCTCTTCAGTTAATACTAACAGTGTAGTATGTACTTGGGTGGTTGCTTCCTGTGAATTGTGATACCTTCAGTTCACCAGGTGGGTGAGGTGAATCCAGGGAAATTTTATGAGACCTTCACAGCAGTGGGCCTCGTCCACAGCGTGTGATTTGGACTCTCCCACCTGGATGATCACCGGTCCTTTTTCTACAGTCCTCTTTAGATCCGGTTTCTCCAGTAGTCAATGTTTCCTCGTCCTGCAATGGAAAGGATTCATCCGGCAGTTCATCTGGTATTTGACTATGCACAACAGTGTCTTTATATTTAGTCTCTTGAATTTTATCAATTTTTTGCATTGTGAGTTAACATTTTGGCAAGTAATTATTCTAAATATGCATGTGCATCTATTTTGTATTGCTACATCTAGATTAAAATGAGTAAATGTTTTCTTATATTATAATAAAAAAGGTCATATGTATATATTTTGTTAGTACAACACTAATATGTCAAAAAAATTTTAGTTTTTGTTTTTCTTTTATGTATTTCTTTTCTTTCCCTCTTTCTCCCCTCTTTCTGCCTCTTTCTCCCCTCTTTCTACCTCTGAAGCCTCAGGGGTAGAATCGGATGACTGATGGTGTCCATCATCCGTGTTAGATGGTGAACAATCACCTTCTTTGTCTTCCGTGTTGTCAGAGGAAGCGATTGCAATGTTTTTCTTGATTTGGGCTAGACTTCGTTGAGTCGGGTCCACCGGTGACTTAAAACAATGTGACAGGTGATACCAAAGTTTAGAAGTTTCTTTTTGCACTTGTACTGATCTCCCCGTTGATTGAAGGACTAGATATGGCCCAGTTTGGTACGGTTGAGTCCAATTGTTACGTTTATGTACTTTAACATAAACCCAAGATCCAGGAGAGATATCCATGTTAGGATCAAGTGCTTCTTGACGATTATGGGTCCTCTGTCTGCACCGATGTAGTTGTGCTACTATGGTCTGGAGCATTTTCACATAAGAGTGATGTTGTTTGTCCCACTCAATAAATGGGGTGTCTTCATCAAAGGGTCCAGGCGGCTTATGCATTTCTCTGCCCGTCAACAGAAGGTGTGGCGAATATGATGTCGTTGCATTGACACTGTTTCTGATGTCCATCAGAACGAATGGCAAGGCCGCCACCCAATCAAGTTTTGAAGTTAGCCATACTTTTGCCAATTTCCTTTTTATGGTAGCGTTCATTCTCTCCACTAGGCCTTGCGACGAAGCGTGATACAAATTTCCTAGGCGTTGTGAGATATTCAGAGCCTTCAGCACATCTTTAACAACTTTGGCAGTGAAGTGCGTGCCATTATCTGATCTTATGGTATGCGGAATACCAAATCTTGGAAAGACTTCAGTGGTAAGATGATGAACTACTTCTTTAGCAGTCTCTGTTTTGCAGGGAAGGCTTCAACCCATTTTGTATATTCACATACTATGACTAGTAAGTATCTGTATCCACGTACTCGCATTTCAGGTCCCATATCTGTGAAATCCATAACGATCTTCTCGAAAGGTTTGTTTGGGAGAGTGAAAGTGCCTGGTGGTGGTTTACAAGCCTTTTTTGGAGTCGTAGTCTGACAAATATGACAATCATCGATCCAATATTGTATAATGGATTGCATTTGTGGATGCCACCACAAATCTATATGTTTCAAAATGGCTTTGTAACTCCGATGCGTTGGGAGGTGGTATTCGTCAAACAGCATTTGCAGTAAAGGAATTGGAGCCACGATTCTTCCTTCATGATTTCTCCAAATTCCTTCAACATCTTTCACAGCTCCTTTCAACTTCCATGCATTTTGTTCATATGCTCCTGCTGCTTCTTGAATCTCCTTGACATATTTGGTATCGACCATGCAAGCTTCGGATGCATTTTCAGATTGTTCAGCGTCTCGAACAAGCATGTGTCTGTTGTCATAGTTTGCTGCTTCTTTGGTGGCTTGATCAGCTGCATGATTGCCCAGAGATACAGAGTCTTGGCCTTTGGTATGAGCTTTGCATTTCATGATGGCTAATTTCTTTGGCAATTGAACTGCGTCAATAAGTTGTCTGACCAGTGCTTCATGCTTTATAGGAAGTCCCGTTGTTAACTTGAAACCATTCCTGATCCAGCCTGTAATAGATATCGTGACCGTCTTATAAGCATACACCGAGTCTGTGTAGATATTGACCTCGCAGCCTTCCGAAAGTTGTAAGGCGCGCAATACTGCCATTAATTCTGCCATCTGCGCTGATCCTCCTTGGATTTGTTCTGCCTCCAGTATTTCGTGCTGGTGAGCTGATAGTTGTCTAACTACAGCATACGATGAAATGACATGTCCTTCTTTCGCTCTATATGAGCATCCGTCACAGAATAGAGTCATTTCTGGATTGGTCAGTGGGGTCGTCTTCAGATCGGCTCTGGCATACAGTTCAGTTTTGACCTTTTCTTCACACGTATGAGGAATTCCTTCAGTTTCCATGCTATTCGCCATGTTTATAGTTCCACTTTCATACGTTATGTGAGATTGTCTCAAAGTTCTCGAGATATTGTTTGACCTTTGTGCAGTGGTGATGAATAGGCGAGAGTTGAGATATGCAAGTATGCCATGGTTTGTATGCACAATCAACTGATGATTTTGCACCAGATGTGAAGTTTTCTCGATCGTCTTGGTCAGGGCTGCCAAGTAACGTGCACATCCAGGTTGTGCCTGTTCATGGGGGTCAAGTCTATACGAATAATGTTTCAGCACTCTTCTGGTTCCATGGTGCTTTTGGTAGAGGATAGCTTGAACAAATGACCCTTTCTCCATCACATCCAAATGGAACGGAATTGTGTAGTCGGGGGCACACAGTGCACATGCAGAACAAATTGCTTGCTTGGTCTTCGTGAATGCTTCTTCCGCTTCTTGATTCCAAGACAATTCTGCTGTTGGATGATGCATTCCGTGTGGTTTGATGAGATCTCTAAGCGGTGTCGTGAGCTCAGTGTATCCCGGGACATACTCTCTTGAGTAGTTACAGAGGCCCAAAAGCTGAGCATCTGACGCACCGTTGTTGGCTTTGGTGTTTGTAAAATGGCGTCTTTGTTGCTGTCGGTCACTCCTTGCGCTCCATTTGACACTTCTCGTCCAAGAAAATACACTGATCTTCTTGCCACTTGCATCTTTTGTCTTTTGATTTTGTAACCTTTTTCAGACAACCTCGTGAGCACCACAACAGTAGCTTCCAGAACTTCTTGAGCTGTCTCTCCAGCCAACATGATGTCGTCGACGTATTGGATTAATGTGCAGTTGTCTGGTAGTTGTAGGTCTTCTAGATCTTGTCTCAAGAAGTGATTGAAATATCCCGCTGACAATTTCCAGCCTTGGCACATTCTTCGGTAGGTGTATTGGCGTCCTCCAAGGCTAAATGCAAAATATCTTTGGCTGCTTGGATCGAGGTTTATCGTGAAATAGGCGTTTGCCAAATCTATCACCGTGTAGAAGCTGCACTTTGGTGACAAGTTGTTCAGGGCAAGGTATGGATCTGGGACGGGATATGATTCTCCAGCCGTGATCGGTCTCAGGTCTTGAATCATTCTCCAGTTCACCAAATCAGATTTCTTCACTGGAAACAGTGGCGTATTGTAATCAGATTTCGTTTCATATATCACTCCCGAATTTAACAGTCCGTTGACTGTCTCTTGAATGCCCCTTATTTGATCTTCTTTGAGTGGGTATTGCGGGCGGTATATGGGCTTAGTTGTAGTAAGCTCCACCTTGACGACGTGGTTTGTTTGTCCTACGTCATTAGGATTCGTCATCCACACATTGGCTGGTACTTGTGCAAGATATCTGTCTGTGTCTGGATGGTCTTCATAAGTTCGATGTCTGAATTGTTTAGAGGCTCTCGTGACATCTCCGGCACCTTGCGGCACAATTATCTTGAATATTTGATGTTGTGGGTTGTAGAAGATCTTGTCCGTATCAGTGGCGTCATACTGCAAGGTAGAAGCAAACTTGACCATTGGACCCAGTTGTTTTTGAGTGTGATGTTTGGATATAGCAAGCGATACATGGGGGTACTTTCCTTGCTTCCTTCATAGTAAGGCCTCAATTCTTCAGGCAATGCGACTGCAAGTGCCATTCCTTGGGGACCCAAATATAGGTTGGTATATGCCACTTGGAATGTTTGTCCTTCTATTTCTTGCCACAAACCGTCGTATGTATCATCTTCAAGGGTGACATAGTTTAGGGTCACATGTAATGGATCGAAAGGTTCTTTCATTGGATACAATGATTTTGCCCACATCTTGTGTTCTTGCCACAATCTTGATGCATCATTTCCTTTTTCTGAGTCTGTGGTGACTTCAGTCCAATATATTGTTGTCTTGTCCTTTAAATCTTGTACAACATCTGGGGAAAGATATAGAACTTTTGCCATGTGTTTTTCCTTCATTCTTCGCATCATTAGAATTGTTTCACTCTTGTTGAGTATCTTGTGGCCTTCAGGACAAAATATCAGAGATAACGATAATTTGCACATCAAATCTCTTCCACAAATGGACACTCCGCATTCCGGCAAAAATAGGAATTCATGCTCCACGGTTTGGTTTGTCAGTGTTACTGCCAATGGTTCAGTAAAGGTTTTCGTCTCTGGCCTCCCCACACAGCCTGTTATGGACATTGTTTTTGTTGTCAATGGAAATTTTTGTCGAATACAGGATACCGTTGCTCCTGAGTCAACTAAAAATCGAATCTTCTGTCCATTTATTTTTAAGACCACCATTGGTTCGCTTTTCCATGGTTTAAGCGATTGGTCTGGCTGCGGGCCTCCCTAGTAGTACTCTCCGTATTGGTTGTAACCTCCATGTGTATCTTTTCCACTTGGATTGTTTCCAAGATTCATCACTCTTGGGTTGGTCACTGACTGCATTGGTTGCATTTGTTGCATTGATTGCATCGGCTGCATTTGTTGCATTGGTTGTACATTAGCATTTTGCATAATTCGTGGTTGGCTCATCGGTTGACCATACATCTGTTGTGGAATGCCTTGTTGATTATATCCCTGTATTTGTCCTTGGGACACCATGGGACACCTTCTTGCCCAATGTCCTACTTGTCCACATGCATTACATTGGTCATATGGTCTTCCCACATCGTTGCCTCTTCCTCGTCCGAAATTGCCTCGCCCTCTTCCTCTTCCTCGTACATTAGTGAATGGGGCGGTGTTGTAAATCACCACTGGTGCGGCGGGGATTGACGAGGGCTGGTCTTTTTGTATAGCCGGCATCGCGGGTGCTTCTTGTGCCTGTCGTGGTTGCATTATCATCTTGATTGCAGCTGCCAATTGGTCAGTTGTTATTGGCTTGTCTTCTTCAGTGGAGTTTTGTTGACTGACATGATGTTTGATGCTTTATCTTTTTTCTTATTATCTTTCGACTCCGCTTGTAGTTTCTGTAGTTGTAACTTCAGTGTTGCCATTTCGATCTCTTTCTTCTTAGAATCGGATTCTTTGCTATTGTTCAACCACTTGGTGACGCTGTGGTTACAATGTGCGTCAAACTCTTCTTCGGTTTTGGTGTATAAGCCCATCACGTCACTCAAAGCGTCTTGTACTAGCTTTGGCATCCCTTTGACAAGGGCTGAGTAGAACATGACAGTCATTCCGGTGCCTGCTTGGATTGGCTCACCCGTTGCATCGTGATACAGGGTTTTGGCACGTTGTTTGTAGCTGTAATAGTCTTCATCATTTCTCATCCGCAACGACATGAGTTCATCAGTCATGATACACGGGAATTTCGCCCTCAATTCTTCTTCCAATGCACCTCGAAACACATGTATAGGGGAATTTTTGTGTAGGGTTATCCGCCCCTTGCGCTGAATTGCACTCTGGATGTTGATTGCAACTGTCTCATCTGCTGCCTTGGTCAAAGCTGCGTGTATGTCTCCCCAGCCAATCCTGTCTCCAGCGGTGTGTTTCATGAGTGCCCTCATCCATGGAATTCCTCCTTTGGTTAGCTTTGGCATCACCAACATCAGAGCACTCCAATCTTTGAGCGAGAATGGTTGATAGACCATATTTCGGTTGTCTGTTGTTCTCAAGGGACAAACCTTGATCGTATTAATTGATCGTGGTTCCTCGTCTTCGCTTATCGTAGGATCCACTATGCCGTTAATAAAGGCTTTCTCATACTCATCCGATTCGACGATTCCAGAGAAAGATCCTTTTATTTTGAAAGGTCCTTCGCGCTGCAGGTTTCGTGCTGGTGAGTTTCTCTCTGCTAAGTCAGCATCTCTTTCTCTGAGTCTTTCTTTCTGTTCTAGACCACTCAAGTCTATTAAATTTCCATTCACTGGGTCAGCATTTCTTTCTCGGGGTTCTTCCTTCTGTACGAAACCACTGAAATCTCTTAAACTTCTGTCAATCTCCACGATGGTGGTCAAGGCTTTCATTTGCTTTTGCACCGAACTTACTTGTTCTTCAAGGTCGGTTAAATTTGGGGTGCGTTGCAGAGGTTGCAGTGCCAAGGTTCCTCCTGTGACTCTGTGTGTCATTTGGGACGCTGGTGGCGCTTCTGAACGCAGTGGCGTATCATTGAATTCTGCGCATGCGATTTGATCCCATGGATATATGTTTGTTGCAGTTCCTGACTGTGGACCTACATATGCTGGTGGTCTGCTGTCAGATGGTGTTCTTCTTTGGCGCTTATCCTCTGGTGAATGCAGACTTTGATTGGACGATGGATAATACAGATGTGTGTTAATCTGTGGTATATCTTCTAGGCTTTGTGCTCTTTCGAGAATGGTTGTCAATCTATTACGAAGCTCCTCTCGATCCCGTGGTGACAATCTTTCTCGATCTCTTTTATTCATCACTTCATCTTCATCACATTCTTCCATAGCAGTTGCGCCGTGACATCCGTCTTGTGTCATTCTTGATTGCGACCTTGTATAGTATCCATGTTTTGTATCTTCTTTATTCACTGGATATATGTTCGTTGGTAGTTTCTTGGCGACATTTCCTTGAGATGGTTCTTCATTGAATGTCACTTTTTTATCTTCATCCGTCGGCTTCATCACCAAGATTGATGATAGTTCTTTAAAATCTCTGCTTTCCTGTATTTCTTTCGCCCATCGATGCATCTTCTTTGCCAGGTCTGCTTTGTCCTCATGTTCAGATATTTTCAGGTGGTCCAATTGTTTTCCTCGAACAGTTTGCAGGGGGTGAGTCTTGTAGTGTAGAATTTTTCCATCGTGATACTGCATTATACTTTTCCACTGGTCGTCAGTTGGAGCGATGGCGTTGTCCCCCTCATGAATTAAACGCTTTTGTACATATTTTTTCAGTAAGTCCTGTATGATTGACTTACTAATTTTTGCCCTTTTAGGATCAGATTCATATTGCAGTACTTTTTGATTCCAAAATTGCTTCAATTGGTCTAGTGTGACGAATTGGGACATCTTACTATTTATTTTAGTTTGTTATTATCGCGTGTACAACTTGTAAGTTAATTACATTAAATGATTACTCTATCGCTTTAGTATGTTTTTGAATTACGCACGTTTTAGAATATAATTCTTTTTGAGTATAATATTTTTACCTTAAGTATGTATTAGGGATTCTTGGATCGACCGTATTGTCGATTGGTTTCCCACGTTCTTAATGCTCCTATGCCTTTTCTGGGCCGCGTTGGAATTTTGGGGTAACTTTTGGTTTACGCCCTCCTTTAACGCCTTTGTCCCTACAAACACAGAGAAAATCACTTTGATCAGTTCAAATCTTATTGCTTTGTTTATGTTGTTGTTCATAATTCATAAACATACCTAAAAATGCACCAGTGACGTGCTATTTTTACATATACCGTTTGTTTTCAACCTGTTATTCATGATTTTCACTATTAATCTAATTTTACAATGTATTTCATACGTGCAACACTGCCCTCTAGTGGCACAGCTGTATTATATTCACTAAAACCATGTGAACAAGCAACCATTATTATTATTCATTCAGTTTATTTGTTTGTTCTACCGCATATGTATGTGCATGATTTAGCAACTAATGTTTAATAGTGATTTGCATTTTTAAGCTTTGGGTTCATCAAATTAATTACGTTTTTCATATTTATTACACACAGTAGATATCTTTAAACATTACAAGACAGAATAAACACATACACACACTGGTTTTTTTCGCCGGAGTAGACCGTGGGTCTGCTATCCACGTCACTCGAAAGCAGGTGGCGCTATTGAGCGGTTTTGACCCATGCTTCTACATGAAATTAATTTTTCATGCGGGGCCAAACTTGACTATTTCAGACCGCCCAAAGCGTTTACGCTGCTCCTTTTTGTCGGCCGACCAAAACCAGTGTCCTAAAACTACGAAATATCCCATCAAATCCTCTCTGCCCAATCCCACAAAAATACAGAGCCGTGTTTCTGGAGGGCTCTTTCTAAATGAGCCAAAACATTCTCTTCAGATCACGGAAAGCCACCCACACATTTGCATAGAAAAATAAAAAATCTGTCCCTGCGCCTCATTTTAATCTATTCGGGCTCAATAGCTCGCTAGTGAACTCCCTTATTTTGTCTTCATGTGAGACGGGAGCCACTCATTCATTTAACATGGTCGCTTGTCTTTATAGGAGACAATGCTGCCATCTAGTGGACTATCTGTGTTACTACATTGATGGTGTCTTATCGGGTTTTATCTTTTTACCCAACCCATTTATTTACATGGGTCTTTAACGAAATTATGATGAATTCTGCTTTTACGAGAATTCCTAATTTGGCCAAATATTATTATTTACAGACTATATTCAAAAAGTGGGCGCTTATAAGATTTCCCTATATGTGTTTATGTGTATTGACATTTACGTGTTTACAGTATCATACAATTCAAATCAACAATTTAGCCTTAGCTTTAGACAAAACGTAATCATTACCATATAGCATTGTGTGACAAGATGGGACCTTATTCCTGTTTATTAAATTCCAAATAACTTGCAATATCTTTTATTTACATGCCATGTTTACGCGTTTACTCACTGTACATTATTGTATAAATCACTCGCGCAAAGCCGATGAAGTGCTTTGCTCGAGGGCGCTTTGTAACCATTTCACGGTTTTAGTTTTTAATCTGCGTGATAAACAATTATACTACAAAATTCCAATTAGTTCAATCCGCGCGTATTGCATTTTAAATCATAATTTCAACTCTTCAAATTACGGTTTGATTGATGCGCAAAGACCCAAACGCGTCGTCGCTGCTGTTTCTTTGGTATGTCACACACGGTTGAGTGCGTAATACTGTAGATTTTATTATCTTATTTTGAAGTCGCTTCGCATATACTGGCGCGCAAGCACATAATGTTATAAGGATCATTGCTGTAATTCCGCTTATGACCAACATTGTGGCGTATATAGCTCTATTTGACTTCACTTTGTTACCCAACTCAGCCTTTAAATCATCACAAAGTCGTTCGATATTTGTCAAAGCTACTGAATCAATCACAGCATTATTATGGTTGTTGCTAGATCGTCGGCTCGGGAGGGACGGTCTACGCTGATTGGTCATTCAAAATGATGACGTATACCGCTCTCCCCGCAGTGTTTTTGAGCTGTGAAGCTGTAGTTTAACGGTGACATCTGGTCTATGGTTGCGCCAAAGACAAATTAATTGCTCAATTTAGTAAACGTCTGATTCGGAATTTCTGAAAAATTAGACAATTTGGACACGCGTTTCTGGATTGTTTTAATTCCATAACAAATGACAATGACAACAATGAAATGAACAAGGAACAAATAGAGATACAAACGACAAAATATGTAGCCTACGTTCTTCATAAATCAAAAACAAATACTACTACTACTGATGCTAAGCCTACACTGGAGGTGGGCAAACAATGGGCTGGATCTAGCTCCCAAGCAATTTTTTTATGTTTCATTGCATTTACATAGTGTAGCGGTGTATCAGGCATTACCATGCCTTGCCAGAGTAGGCTCAAATGACACTGTTGGCTACTTTATTTTAATATATTTAATTTCTATCTTTAATTCAAATTTTCTAATTCAAAAGTGACACTAAAAAGTCAAAGCAATTTAAGTATAAAAAGGAGCAGAGAGAAGATATCTGCTCCTTTGTTCACTTTACATCAGTTCTCTTACTTTGTCTTTTTTGCAATATTTACATTTCCCATCTTGTGAGTTTCATATAATATAAGGTGCATTTTGCAAAGGGAGAAGTTGAGCGGAGTTATTAAATAGTCGTTGGTACGGCACTCTATTCAGGTAAAGTATTGGAAAAACGAATTGTCCACCCCTGGCCTATACTATTTTTGCCGAGGAGAGTTTGTGGGCTTCCCTCATTTGTTCTGCCTTAGCACCAACTCTTCCAGTATATTTCTTTTTTGGTCTGCCACAGGACTTTTGACTCAGTTTGGATGCACAGGAAGGCCCAGCTGGAACTCGCATCTTCTTTGTTTCGATATTAAGGGGCATTCCTTCATCCTTGTTTGTGAGAGGTCCCAGTTTGGTCAGCAAATGAGTGAGTGTTTCTGACACCTCTTCCAGAACCTGCTGATTGTCTGTTCTATAGAGATGGTCGATGAGGTCTTTGGAAAGGCTGACACATTTTTTTCGTAGGTTGGTCTTTCTTGCCAGTTTACGTGGTGGCAATGCTTCTGTCTGGTCCTCTGCTAAACAAATCAATGAATATCTTTTTATTTTTGTTGTTGTCGTCATCATCATTATTATGACTATACTACTATTATTGTTATCATTATTATTACTAGTAGTAGTAGTAGTAGTAGTACTACTATTATTGTTATCATTATTATTACTAGTAGTAGTAGTAGTAGTAGTAGTAGTAGTAGTAGTAGTAGTCATTATTATAATTAACTCACCAACACAAGTAATTGTCTGACTTTGAATCTCAGTATTTCCAGACAACTGAGAGGTAGTCTGATGCATGCTGTCCAGGTTCAGAAGGGGGTGCCCAATATATCTTTTGCTCATTTGATGCCAAGTCCAACCTGAAATGTGCTTAAAAATGGCACAAAAGTGTTTACATGGCAGCTTGTGTCTCTTCCAGTCATTGCACTGACATGAGGGGAAGATTGCGTCTGTTCCGAAATGAACAGTGTAGGCTTTTCCCTCCTGGATTTCACTCTTGACCAGAAAATAGCCTTCAGTCAATGGAGAGACATGTCTCTCTGAGAGGGAACTCTCCATTCGTGACATTACATGGCGGACAATGTCAGGAGGCCTGTTGTGCAGAAAAGGGGGAACCTCTGCATTGTACCGCCTGTAAGCAGAGGAGGATCTTACGTTGACCTCAATGTACCTGAATGTAAGAAATGTATTAGTGCAAAAAGAATAATAAGTATATATAACATGAGACAGGACTTTATTTATCACAATGGTGAAATGCACTGCATGCAGAGGTGGGTATTTACTCAAGCAATTTTAAAATTACTTTATGAATTACTTTATAAAAAATATGACACAAGTAAAAAATACTGTGTGAAAAAGAGGTTTAGCAAAAAGTTAGTTAAGCACATGTAGTTGAGTAAATATACAACCCATCTCTGACTGCATGAAGGAAAAAGCAACCCTTTTTATAACTCACTTCCTGTGCAGATCTGGGATGTACTTGGTAACAACAACCTCAAGCATTTCTGACAGAGTGCTGTTTTTATATCCCTCAAGGTATTTATATTTGAATGTCTCATTCTGGCGTTCAATACCATTGTTGGTTGTAATGGCAATGTTTAATGTTTGGGTCTTAAAAACATTAACCCATCTCTGGAAAGAAGATTAAAAAATGGTGTTTGAACAGTTATGCTCTGTTCCATTACTACTGGAATTTCCCTTTTTTTTTTTTGCTATACCTTTGCCTCTGAAAGCCAAGTCTCAGAAAACCAGGTACGGAGGGCCTGGTTGTCTTTCCAGTTCTGAGTCTCGGTAAGGGCCTTCACCTTTGCATGGTACTCCTCTACTGACTCTGCTTTTGCAATTGCTCTAAGGTGTGCAAGTGCATCTTCAGTGTTGGCTACCATGTGACTCTGTTTTCGCACCCACTCTATCCATGCCTTTTCTCTGTGGAAGTCACACAGAAGTGCTCTGGTCCCTGAAGTAAACAGATCAATCAATCACTCAATTTATCAATCAGTCTAATGGTCTGTAGACCTTGCATCCCAAACCTTCAAACACAGACTCAACAGCCTTGATTTCCGCATGGCTGAAGTCAACCATGAAGTGAGCTGGTTTCCATTTGCTGTTCCAGCTCTTGAAAATCTCCAGTCCTTCTTTAATGGCCTCAGCTGTCTCCTCTTGCACAACCATTACCCCAACAACAATGTAGCACACATTGGTGCGAACACAGAGGAAGAAAAGGGGCAGAGCGTATCTTGTTGTTCTATATGTTGCATCAAACAAGCAGATGTCATTGCCATATACTTGCAACAATTGCATCTGCCAAGCTGCCTGGTAGCAGAGGAGAAAATTTGTCTCCTCTGTACATCTACGTAGATGAAATTTATCATCAGGAGCAGCAGCACTCCATTTTTGAAACAAGACCTGTAAAAAGATATTTAAAATAAAATTTCGGAAAAAGTTTTTGCGGTTGCCTCCTAGTTTTAGTTTCTCACCTCAAGATTGACCTGATCAATTTTGGAATGGCTTGTTTTTTCTCTTGCCCTTGACATAATATTTCGAAGGTCTTTGTCAGAAGGGAAGTACCGGCGTCTACAGAGGGGGGTGGGCTGATCCCTCTAAAAAGTTCAACTGTAACATAATTGCACAGATGCCGCTTCACCTCACTTAGCTTTCTCACTCCCTGCTTTGCCAGCTCTGACACTTTCAGCTCCACTCTTGGGTCTACAGGTTCACAGACTGATGACTCCTTTAAATATGCATATAGTTAAAAACAACCTCTCTCTGTCTTTATTTATATATATATTGTCTATGTGAATTACCATTTCTCCCATGTCATGCCCAGCGTGGTCACTTTTATAGGAGACATTGTAAAGGGTATCCCAAACAATGGGATCTCTTTCTAAGGCCTTCCTCAGCATAATGGAGCTTTTTTTTCTACTCCTCTCCTTATCATCATCCACCTAGCACAAAGACAGACATGTCACTGTAATTCATACTTTTTATTCTATGTTTTAACTATTATATAGTTCAGTGGCTCCCAACCTTTTCTGTCTCACATACCCCTTGAGTCTTTCTTTTCTACTCACAGCATAGACCTCTTATCTCGAGGGTGCAGCCAATTATTTACAAAATGAACAAGCTAAACTCAGATTTATTCATATTTAGTTGTGTTCAAAACAAAGCTTAAAACTTTAATTCAAGCCTTTTGCAGCAAAATATAATTGAAATTAACTTTTCTCATAAAATCATATTGAACTACTCTTCAGCTTCAGCTCTTTTTTTTGGTCTAAAATAATTCCAAGTACTCCCTGCTAATTGCTTGTATACCCCTGGATGGGAGACACTGATAAAGTTGACCGGTTGTGTTTTGGAAGACACATCACAACATCATCAACTCTTTGACTTGTGACCAAATGAACTCTAGAATGGTGGTCAAGTAATTAAAGCCAACAGTTATTATGAAATGAAACTTTATTATATAGTTCATATTTTGATTTTGGTTGACCAACCTTGAATTTTGGGAAGACAGCTATCTTTGTAATATACATTGCAGCTGGGCACCCAACTTTTTTTGTGTTCTGAAGCATTCTGCGTTTAGTTGCAAAACTGTGGTCCTCCATCTGTATAATGCAAGTAGGTCTGATGATTAGTCATTTACAGGATATTTCCTCAATTATTATGGAATTAATGAATACCCATTACTGTGAAAACATAGGTTTACTTTGCACACTTGGTGGCGCTGCAGGCTTAATAGACTGAAATGAGTTCGAATAAATTGAAGCATGTTCGAGTGCAGCACAGTTACTGCAGGTTTCTGAAACTTTCGGATTTTATTTTTTGCTTTTCACTGTGCTTAATATGCACAAAGAAGGCGTTATTATGAAGATCAGGCTATGGATTTCTTTGGATCAGCAACAAGATAAGAATGCCTTTTACCTATACTTGTCCGCAAGTGGTGCAGCCACCCTGGTGCAGGGTCAAGCTTTATCAGCAAAGTATTTAGGCATGGGCTTAATGGAATTTAGTACTCTCAGAAAAAGGAGTAGCCTTTTTTTGACCAGTAGACTAACAGCAAAATCATCAACGTTATAAAGGGTAGCCTACCAACATAGCGCTATTTAATTTGACTCTTGGGCTGATAGTAGCGTTACTCATCTCGTAGTTTCAAAAAATAGGTTAGGTCAAGTCCTATTACAAATGATTAGAAGAATTCTGTTCAAAGTCGACTTGTGGATTTTGAATTGAGTGACATTTTATTATCTTAATGGGTTCATGTAGTATGGAAATGACACCTTCGATTGTACATAAACCTACCATCTTTTTCATTTTTTCTTCGGAATATCTCATCTTCTGGGCTACACCCCTGTCCTTTCCCTGATGACAACCCAGTGTTTTATACCCAATAAACATAAAGGGTGTGCCTGTATATTTTATACCAGGCTTTCCAGACCCACCAGCCCACTCAAAGTAAACCCGATTCGGGGATAGAGGTTGCCAACCTGTGAAAATACAGCAGAATGATTAAGAACTATTAAAGAATAACAAAGAATGAAATAGACGTATTACTTGACTCAATGACACTAATAAGGCTATTATTCGGTCTGTCACAGACACCTTATAGTATCCCTACAAGTTCCCCTGTTTACCTTCGTTGTTATAATTACTGTCAACATCGACAGTAACGAATCTTGTCTTAGATTCTTCCTCCACTTCTTCAACAAAAGAAACCAATTCTTTTTCGTTCCCAAAACAATACATTTTGTATCATTTATGTTTTCATTTATGTTTCCCAGCTGTTCGATCAATTAGTTTGTCTTTGGCGCCACTGACAGCTGTCACTCACAGCTCAATTTTGTCTTTGGCGCCACTGACAGCTGTCACTCACAGCTCAATTTTGTCTTTGGCGCCACTGACAGCTGTCACTCACAGCTCAATTTTGTCTTTGGCGCCACTGACAGCTGTCACTCACAGCTCAATTTTGTCTTTGGCGCCACTGACAGCTGTCACTCACAGCTCAAAAACACTGCGGGGAGAGCGGTATACGTCATCATTTTGAATGACCAATCAGCGTAGACCGTCCCTCCCGAGCCGACGATCTAGCAACAACCCATTATTATCCGCTTTTCTGCCTTCGGAAGATGGAACTGTGGCGTCGCATTCAAGTGACGTCGTCGCGCTCCCGCGTGGATACGTCATACATAGACAACCTAAAATTATTTTTTCTGGTTTGCGTGGCCAAAGGCACGTTAGTACAATCTCTGCCCACTCATCTTGTGTTTTTAGTTTTTCTTCAGCTCGGATGTTGGTACATTTGTCAGATAATACGCCTTGGTTTTTTGCAAATAATACGATATCATTTTTTTCCTCGCGTTTTTCGGTTGTCGTAATTGTTTCATTTTTTGAAAGAATCGTTTGATCGCAGGGTTGATATTGGATATTTAACGCTGTAACGTATTCTGTTTTAGTCCTACATTTACATGTTATTTCAGAGTTTTCTTGAGTTAATGTGACACGGATTTTTTCGTTGCCTTTTACAAGTGCTAGCGTCATAATTATATATGCGCGAATTATGTTTAAATTAGCCATGCTGTATTTACATAAAATTACAAAAACTTAATTACTTGATACTTATTTCTTATTTATAATTATTTTAGTTACTAATTAGGTTTATCGTTTAAATCACAATTCGCTATAATTAATAATACTATCTATATTATTTCATGCATTTATTCACTCTTCTTTATTACTATATCGCCGTTTTTACTCTTCTGCTCTTCCGCTTATCCGTCCTGCTCCCTATTGCGCAGTAGAGGGCAGTATTACCTCGGAGAAGCGGGAGAGCCGCGGCTGGCTTTCAGTGTGGCTGGGGGCTAAGGGTTTAAACAAGACGAAAGGAAGCTCCGTCTCTGCACTTGAAACTATATACAGATTAATATATTGGCCTTTTATTAATCTTTGTTTACTTTTATCTCTTCGTGTAACAAAGAAAAGTCTTTTGACTTTAAAAACTAACACGGTACTTTCTTTGATTTTATTTTTCTCTTCGTATTTCAAAGATCAACCTTCGGTTGTAGAAAAAACACGGATAACTTAAATATATTCCTTTGTTTCCTTTTCTCTCTCCGTGAGAAACTAACACGGTATTTATATATGGTTTGGTCACTTTTATCTCTCCGTGTGACAAACTAAAGCATTTCTACTTTAAAAACTGACACGGTATACATGCTTATAATGATAACCTATTCTAATTAAAAGCGTGTTATTTACAAAGCGTTTTTCCGTTTCTATTGTTTTGTTTTTTGAAAATTATTTTACGTAAAAAGTCCCAGTTCGTCAGAATCACACAATTAATTTATGCTAGACCAATTATAGGCAATTAGAAATGGCGCCTTACCGCTATCAATGTGTCGACAGTGGATTCTTTGGATTTTGGAAGTTTTTACGGGGGTTCTCGCCGTTGCTATGGTTCCCTCTGAGGCTTGTCACGTGGGCTGCTGCTTCCCTCTGTTGGTGCGCCTGCGCGGGCTGCTGCTGCCGGTGAAGAGAAAAAAAGTCTTCTTGTTTCTCTAATGCTCCTCGCGTTTCTAAAAAATCACTTTTCTATCGATCTTGATTCTTCGTCTTTCACTTATAAAATCAACGTCGGTGTCACCAAATTATGAATAAAAATAAAAGTCTAGAAACGACGAAAAACAGCGCTCTGGCTCCCAGTCTCACTCGTTGTAAAATGAGGAAAAATCAGAAGGGTGCGTGTCTTAGAGGTTCTTTATTGCGGAGAGTCAAGTGAAGTTTACACATGTAGCATCTTGAGAAAAGTCCCAAGAACACCCTACAAACCAGTCAATAAATCCACTGCTAAGTCCAGCCTCCTCAATGCACAGCCCCCATACATCTTCACCCCTAAAGGGAATTCCATTGATTATCTGGACATCTGAAACCCATATGTTAAACACAGATAACAGCCTCATCTGCCCCAGTAACCAGGATGCCCCCCTTAATTCCCCCTTGAGTTCAGTGGTCTTGTGACCTCTGTGGCTCCACTAAGTCCGAAGCCTAAAACATGAGTCAGCAAAAAACACCACACATTAATACAGACTATCACATAACTGCCTTTATATATTGACAATTCCTAATATTTCTGACTGACAACAGTCTTTGACAGGAAATAGTTCGCATTTAGAAAGGTTGAGTTTGAGACCTGAGGCTAATGAAAAAATATCTAATAGCTTTATAGCACAATCTATTTTAAAAAAGCGTGGTGTCATCAGCTAGTTGGCTTAACCTTATTTCTCTGCCAGCAATAGTAATACCTTTAAAGGGACTATACATAAGTTTAACCACAAATAAATGTATACAAATGTAAAATTTCTTCCTCATACATGCTCCAGCAATGCCCTGGTGAGTAGAATGAGCCCTGGCCTTTTCACCGCGATTGCCTCTATATGTCTGTAAAGTCACTTAAATAGTTTATGCTCGGGTCGAACAAGCAAACAGTGTAATGCGTAATGCGCGTGCACGCTCAGCTGTAGCGTTAGCTGTAGCGTTAGCTGTAGCGTTAGCTGTATCTCCTCTATACTGACGCTGCAGCGCGAGTGGTAACTTCAGAAGGATGGATTTAGCGGAGAATAAGAGGAGACCGGCTTCAAGCACCATCGAAACTCCAGCCCAGACCCCAAATAACGAAAAGAAACGAAGAGTTTATTCGAGTGTGACCAAAAAGGCGAAAGTCGAGTCTGATCAGCGTAGGCAAAGAACTGGAGTAAACATCGGAAAAGAGAATCTCTCAAAAGACCCGCAGCTTATTTTTGCTTGAAAGGTAAGAAAAGATGACTAAATACATGGGGGAAAAGGGGTGATGCTTTCAAAACAACGGTGTCCAACAAACATTTGAGTAGTAACAGTGGTAATGGGGCTGTATTTACAATGGCAAAAGTAATGTCGCTAATGTTAGCTTTTCTTGGCCGCAAAATAAGCCTGACTGTTCACGGATTTATAAGCAGTGAAACGACTACAAAAAGTGGACATGTTCCATTTACAATATAGTTTACGAGTTGTATTACTTGGCTTCTTCACTCGATTCACTTTGCTGCATTTGCTCAAGTATTTTATCTAGGAAAACATTCACTCAAACTGATTTGGTCTAAATATCTTACAAAACAGTAACGTTTCTTACCTCAGTTTAAGTCATGCCTGCAAATCTGTAAATTGACGGGACTGTTATTTCTGGTGCTCGTAAAGCCTGAGCGCCTCATGCACGAGCTTATCATGGAGGCTGCAGTTACGCGTTTGGCCTGAGGGGGCAATTGCGAGCACAAAACTTCCAAACTCCACAGAGCCCCTTTAAGACAACTATTTTGAATTGAATATGCTAAAATTTGCATAGGTAAGAGGAATAGGAAGGCACTTAGGGGACATCCTTGGCGGATACCGCGTTCAACATTGAACCTACCAGTAGTACCATGAGGTAATTTGATTGAACTATTTGCGGCAGAGTACAAGGTTCGAACCGATTTCTTAAAAAATTCACCAAAGCCAAAAAGATCTAATGTTTTGAACAAAAATGTATGCTCCACTGAATCGAATGCTTTCTGAAAGTCCAAGAATAAAATAAAGCTATCTTCTGAGATAAAATCAGAGTAATCTAACAGGTCTAAAATGAGTCTTATATTGTCAATAATGTATCGCCCAGTCATAAAACCATTCTGGGATTCCTCTATTACACAATGAAGCACCTTTTTTAGCCTAGTTGCAAGAGAAAGAGCTAAAATTTTGTAATCATTATTGAGAAGAGTTATGGGATGCCAATTGTCTAATAGTGCAACATCTTTATGAGGTTTGGGAATTAAGGTAATCAAGCCTTGGCATAGTGAAGGTGGAAGTTGTTCTTTGTTTATACTTTCTGAAAATACTTTTAAAAGAAATGGAGCAAGAAAAGGCTTTATAAAACTCCGAGGTTAACCCGTCTGTACCTGGAGATTTGTTCAGTTTAAGTTTTTTAATAACATCAAATATCTCCAAAGCTGTAATTGGTGAGTCACAAATTGCTTGATTTGATTCCCCAATAAATTTCACCTGATCTACATGCTTAAAGAATTCATTCATATGCATTAGTGAGAAGTTGGATTTGTATAGCTCTTTGTAAAAATGTTCACAAAATTTAGAAATAATTTTGGGATTTTCTGTGACCGCACCATTCAGGGAAAGTCTGTTTATGTTATGTTTTGTTTGCCTTTGTTTTTCTAGTTTAAAAAAGTAACTTGAATTTTGTTCACCTTCTTCTTCTTTATTGATGTAAAGCTTATCTAAATTTAACTGGAGTGTTGAAGCCTGAGCTTGTTGAGAGTCAGACATATTTTCTGGTAAGATAGAAGATAAAGAGACTAGTTTATTGATTAGGTCATTTTCTTCTTTTTTCTTCTTTTTTAAGTTTTGCTCCAGTTTTCATAAATAACGTCCTCAGTTCAAACTTTAGCAGCTCCCAGTATTTTTGATATTCACCTGCAGTCTCTGCAGGTGAATATGCAAGATACCTTTATGGATACCTTTATGCAAGATACCTTTATGGTCCGTTAAAGGAGTTGGAATAATTTCGCTTTTGCATTTTAATTGAGTTAAGCATTCGGAAACTAACCAGAAATCAATTCTGGATTGTAGCGAACCAACTCTATTTTTCCAAGTAAATTCTCTGCTATTCAGATTGTTGATTCTCCATATATCCACTAGGCCTCTTTCATTGATAAACTCATTCAAATAATCATTAACTTTTTGTCTGTTAGGATACCTGTCAATTTCATCATTAAATGTACAGTTGAAATCTCCCCTGAAAATTATCTTTACATCTGGAAACCTTTCAATAATACTTTCTATTTTGTCATTTAAATCTTGAATTAGATCTTTGTTTTCCTTTACATTAGTATAGCCATACACATTCCCCAAGAGAAATATCTGATTATTATGAACAAATACCAGGAGAGTATAATGACCATTTAAGTCTGTATGAGTAGAAATAACCTTTCCGTTGAATTTATGTTTCAAAGTGAGAGTTCCTGCTGAGTGGTGATTGCCATGTGACATCCAAATGTCCTCCCCCCATTGCGACTTCCAAAAATTATAATCTTCATCAGATGAGTGGGATTCCTGGATTAAACAAAAGTCTGCATCAAAGTGTTTAGCATAGAGAAAAATTGCCTTGCGTTTAGAAATGTCCCTTAAGCCTCGAGCATTAACAGAAATAAATTTCAACAGTGAAATGTTTAAATAACTGAAAAAAACAAAACAGTCAGAACAGTACCTTCTTTAACTTGGAAAAAAGTAACATGAGAAGGCAGAGCTTATTCCCTTATAAAGTTGAGATCAGCATCTTAATGTCAGAATATTTCTTTGTTGTCGATAAAGGCTCTTCCCCCGACGAAGTAGGCAATCTTCTTTTCCTCCCGAGCCTTCTGGATGAGGGGCCACAGACTATTTCGTTTTTCGCGGTCCTCCGGCGTCAGGTCCTCCTTGAAGCGCAGAAGACGTTGTTTCAGATGATCATGGTTCTTTGACATCTTCCAAATGGCGTCGCGATAGTGCCTCATAGAGAACTGGATAATATCTCTCGGTTAGGACCTGGTTGAATTGGGTCTACCGAGCCTATGCACAGAGTCTATCACATCCTCAAATTTGTCCTTGTAGCCTGGGGCTACGCTTTGACAAATCCCAATCACAGCGCGCCTCACTTCTTCATCTTCTCTTTCTTGCAGCCCGCGCAAACGTAAATTCCATCTACGCTTGTAACGCGCCAATTCAACCACTTTGCTTTCAAGCTGTTGGATCATTTCTTCAGCTTTGTCTACTCTTTGTTCAGTTTTCCTTGCTGTCCCTTTTATGTCTTGTACCTCTGCTGAGAGAAAATCAACAGATCGTTTCAGCTCATCAATGGACTTTCCGATGGTAGATCCTTGCTCTTCGATAGCTAGCTTTAGCGCCGCCACTATGCTGTCCGCGGTTTCTTGCTCCATTTGACCTTTTTTGTTGTTAAGAGATTTAGTCGGAGTCACAGGTGGTTTGTTTTCGTTTTTGCGCTTGGTCGAGGGGTTACTCATTATAAATGCTTGTCTTCAGTTGAAATGAAAGATGCTTTTTTTCTCACAAAAGTCGGGAGCTGCTCTGCCACAGTGCTTACCACCTCGCCGCCATCTTGGCTCCTTTTAATCTTATTTCTCTTGATCACTTCCTGCCTCCTGCTGATGTCACTGATGATGTCAGCAGTTAAAGGGTCTATAGGCTCTAGTCCAGAAGCTTTAAGATTTGGGTAAAGCTAAACTGGATAAATTCACTCGTTTAAAGTGGGGGGTACGAGGTTAAGGCCTTACCTTTTGTGCTGTTCATTATCGAAAAACATCTCTTTGCATTTAAATATTGCTTTTTCTTAATTTCTCTACAATAAGGTTAAATATCATCCAAACTAATTTAAAGGAGTGTAACAGATTCTATAACTGATACAAAGGAATAGCTATGACCACTAGAGGGAGGCAGTGAGTAGCCTTTTTAGAGCTTATAAAACTGAACTTGACACTCGGGAGCTGCACTTACTGTGAGAGCCGCAGTTTAACATCAGCCACACTGTACTGGCCCTGGAACGGGTGTCTGCAACGAGAGAAAACGCCAAAATGACATTTGAATGAACGAAAATGTCTGCCGTTGTGATGTTGTGATGAGGTTTGTTTCTTCTTCAGTTCCTGTCAGGGTGTGTCCTGTTTTATTAGGATGAGATGCTCCACAAAAGTCACCCTTTCATTCATTTTAAAGGTGAGACGCTGCAGGTGAATAGGGAAAACAATTACATTTAGAGATATCAATATGAATCCTTTGCTGTAGATTTGTGACATAAACATGAGAAAAAATGGAGATCATTGTTTTCACTCAAACTTGGCTGTAAATACTGTTTAAAGTGGCGCTAGCCCGCAGTTAGCTTTGCCCGTTAGCCTGTTAGCTTCTTCTTCGTGAAAGCATTAGTGTGTATTGGTGGCTCCGACCCGGTGCAGGGAAAGCTGCAATTGACTCTGTGCATAACTTCAAATCATAACAACGGCGCCAAAGAAGTGACTTCCTGTTTCGATCCAGCACGCCAAAATAAAAGCACCATCTTATTCATTAGTTCAACTTTCTGCCTAACTATTAATGGACAAAACACTTACAAGGTGTGTTTTCTGGCCAGAGACACCAGGGGGAGATGAAAGATCCCCCAATCATCCCATTAACACTTGTATTACCCCTAGAGGTACTACGGAAAGGATTTATTAGGTAAACAGGTTACTTAGTACTGCTTTAAGAAAGTTCATTTAAAGCCACACCGCGTAACATTAAAAAAAATAATACAAGCATTCATTTAATTATTTTTGTGAAAATGCCAATGTAGACAAATGCAGGTTTATAAACGTGTATACACTATTTTACATAAGGGGCTGGACCTGTTTGCCCTGGGAGATCCACCAGGGCTCATTCAGGCTCTCAAACCCGATAAACAATGGATTACCATGGCAACGGCTCTAGAGACCTGTGGAACACTCTCAGCTGTTTAAATGTGATTCTGTGATGACGTCACATTCTGTCCTTAAAGTGATCCATTCTCTTCCATGACATCACTCTAGTGTTAGCCCAGAGTCTTACATTCACTCATCCAGACACTTACAGTTGACAAGCAGCGTTTCGAAGCATCTCGTCAAGTTTCGAAGCATTTTGCCGAATTTCGTTGGATTTTTGCATCATTTTTGCATCATTTTGCCGCCTTTTCAGTCTTTTAGCAGAGACACAAACTAACATGAAGCTCTTTGGAAAGAAGCGTTCGGCAGACGCCGCGCTCAAACAGGAGTTACCCTTGCGCTCTGTTCAGCAGAACAGCAGGTGCAAAGTGAGCGTCTAGACAAAGCCTTGTTAGCCCGGGATCTCTACGCAGAAAAACTGCACTCACAGAGTCTCCAAGACGAGCTGGACATCAAGAATGAGACTCTGACGGCGATCAGAGCAGACGTTCAAGCTCTACAGGGCCAAAACGAGGGTTTGTACGAGGAGAATAACAGGCTTCAAGCCTCCGTGTCAGAGCGAGATGACACAATTCTCCTCCTTCAACAGGAAAACGAGAACCAAAAAGACAGTACAAAGATGGTTATCGTTGCCCTTAAAGGGGCTCTGTGGAGTTTGGAAGTTTTGTGCTCGCAATTGCCCCCTCAGGCCAAACGCGTAACTGCAGCCTCCATGATAAGCTCGTGCATGAGGCGCTCAGGCTTTACGAGCACCAGAAATAACAGTCCCGTCAATTTACAGATTTGCAGGCATGACTTAAACTGAGGTAAGAAACGTTACTGTTTTGTAAGATATTTAGACCAAATCAGTTTGAGTGAATGTTTTCCTAGATAAAATACTTGAGCAAATGCAGCAAAGTGAATCGAGTGAAGAAGCCAAGTAATACAACTCGTAAACTATATTGTAAATGGAACATGTCCACTTTTTGTAGTCGTTTCACTGCTTATAAATCCGTGAACAGTCAGGCTTATTTTGCGGCCAAGAAAAGCTAACATTAGCGACATTACTTTTGCCATTGTAAATACAGCCCCATTACCACTGTTACTACTCAAATGTTTTGTCGGACACCGTTGTTTTGAAAGCATCACCCCTTTTCCCCCATGTATTTAGTCATCTTTTCTTACCTTTCAAGCAAAAATAAGCTGCGGGTCTTTTGAGAGATTCTCTTTTCCGATGTTTACTCCAGTTCTTTGCCTACGCTGATCAGACTCGACTTTCGCCTTTTTGGTCACACTCGAATAAACTCTTCGTTTCTTTTCGTTATTTGGGGTCTGGGCTGGAGTTTCGATGGTGCTTGAAGCCGGTCTCCTCTTATTCTCCGCTAAATCCATCCCTCCGAAGTTACCACTCGCGCTGCAGCGTCAGTATAGAGGCGATACAGCTGACGCTACAGCTAACGCTACAGCTGAGCGTGCACGCGCATTACGCATTACACTGTTTGCTTGTTCGACCCGAGCATAAACTATTTAAGTGACTTTACAGACATATAGAGGCAATCGCGGTGAAAAGGCCAGGGCTCATTCTACTCACCAGGGCATTGCTGGAGCATGTATGAGGAAGAAATTTTACATTTGTATACATTTATTTGTGGTTAAACTTATGTATAGTCCCTTTAAGACAAACTACGGACAGCTCAGAGTAGCAAACGCGAGTCTTCGTCAGAAGATTAAAGACCTGGAAGTCCAGGTCGGACAAAATCGCTTTTGCTACATCGGCAGGACGAGGAGCTGAGCGAGAGTCGTCTCAAGCTAGAACAGTTAGCGCTGCTTGAGATGAACAACGCCGCCCTGACAGAGAACGTCCACCAGATGGAGGAGAAAATAAAGACTCTTCTACAGGAGCAGGTGTCCATGAAGGCGGACATTAAAACCGCAGCAGGGGAAGCTAAGGAGACCATTTCTGCATTGAGGAAAGAGATTAAACTCCTCAATAAAGATCTGGACTCACAGCAGAGAGCTAACCAGACTCTGCAGTTGTCCCTCGACAACAAAAAGGTCTCCTGCAAGAAGCTACAAGACCAGCTCCATCAGGCGACACAAAAGCTGATGGAGGAGCAACAGAAGAACCTCGTGCTCCAAGATGAAGTGAATGAACATTACGACAGCCTGGAGGAGAGCATGAGAGACAGACTCCACGCTCTCCAAGAGTCTAATCGTATGTTTGAGAGGTTTCAAAAAGAGACATTAGCAATGAAGGCGGACCGTGACGAGGCAATGGAAGAAACGGACAAGTTTAGGGAAGAATCAAGCGTTCTCCGTGGACAGGTTGAGGAACTGCACGAGAATATGAACTCTTCTGCAGCTGATCGAGAACAACTACAGTTAAATCTTCAGGACAAAGTCAAAAAAATCGGCCACTTTGAGGAAATAAACAAGTCCCTTCAGTCCGAAAAACACTTCCTCACAGAAGAGCTCAAGACATCTAAAGCGGAGCTGGAAAAATCTAAGAAACTCCAAGGGCAGCTGCAGCCGAAAACGGAAACCGACCTGATTCTTAAGAGTCTACAAGAGGAGACATTAGAAATCAAGGCGGACCGTGACAACGCTATGGCCGAGGCCGACAAGTTCAGGGAAGAAGCAAACGTTCTCCAGGGACAGGTTAAGGAGCTGTATGAGAATCTGGAACACAGTGTCGAAGTCGTTGTGAATTTGAAGTTGGACAACGAGGCACTTATGAAAGGGAAAATGATCCTTTTAGAGACAATCATGAAGTATGAGAAGGCAGAGAAAGCAGCCGCACAGCAGGAGACGAACAAACAACAAGATCAGCTGAAAAACAAAGAGCCAGAGTGGAGCACAGCTCTGCAGGACATACGGAGCAAAAACAACGCCTGGAAAGACCACAGGAATCAGAGAGAGATGCCCAACGTTCAAGGGCAGAAGAGGAGTAATGGCTTTAACAGGAGACGCCAGGAGAAGGAGCAGGGTCAGAGGAGAAACGATCACTGGGTCTGAGGAGGACAGATCTCTCTCATGAGGTCTGAGGAGGACAGATCTCTCACGAGGTCTGAGGAGGACAGATCTCTTCACGAGGTCTGAGGAGGACAGATCTCTCTCACGAGGTCTGAGGAGGACAGATCTCTTCACGAGGTCTGAGGAGGACAGATCTTTCTCACGAGGTCTGAGGAGGACAGATCTATCTCACGAGGTCTGAGGAGGACAGATCTCTCTCATGAGGTCTGAGGAGGACAGATCTCTCTCATGAGGTCTGAGGAGGACAGATCTCTCTCATGAGGTCTGAGGAGGACAGATCTATCTCACGAGGTCTGAGGAGGACAGATCTATCTCACGAGGTCTGAGGAGGACAGATCTCTCTCATGAGGTCTGAGGAGGACAGATCTCTCTCATGAGGTCTGAGGAGGACAGATCTCTCTCTCCCTTATTTCTTTTCCTGGGGCGCACACTGTCGTTGTGTCCTTGGGCAAGACACTTCACCCTGCTTGCCTCCAGTGTTTGACGCTGGTGTATGAATGAGTGTGAATGAGTAAGTGGTTCCTTGATGTAAAGTCTTTTGAGTGCCTAAGGCAAGTACAAAAGGTGATACATATATGGGACCATTTACCATTTCTCCTTCTCTCTCTTCTTCCATTATTTCTTTTTCTGGGGTGACAGCGGCGCTGGGTCGTTGCATGAGCGGAATGTCCTGTAGGCGCACACTGTCGTTGTGTCCTTGGGCAAGACACTTCACCCACCTTGCCTCCAGTGTTTGACGCTGGTGTATGAATGAGTGTGAATGGTTCCTTGATGTAAAGCCCTCAGTGCCTGAGGCAAGTACAGAAGGTGATACATACTGTATATGTGAGCATTTACCATTTCCGTCTCTCTCTCTCTCTGCCCTGTCTCTCTCTCCCCGCTCTCTCAGGGTCCTCTCTTCTCCTCTGTCCTCTCCTCTTTCCTCAATCAATCAATCAATCAATCAATCAATCAATCAATCCTGTCTCCTACATCCTCGCCCTCTCTCTTTCCTCTCCTCTCTCCCTCAGTCCTCCCTCTTCTCTCCTGAAAACCATCTCGTGTTACATCCACAGACCTCCTCTCTCTCGCCTGTAGTCTCCTTGTCCTCGAGCAGAACCTGTGTGTCCTCATCGCTGAACATCTCGCTCCTCAGATGTGGCTCTAACGCCTGACTTTTCCTCTCATCACAGATTAATCTATTTCTTTCTCTCTCTGTTTCAGATGGCCGGTCGTAGTATCGCAGTCTTCAGCCATGTCCTCGGAGGAACCGAACTGAAGCACCAACAACTGGACGTTCTTCCACCACGGCCTACAGAGGGACTCCCATCAGCCCCGGAAACTTCCCCTCTCCCCGCCCTTATTGACTTTAACATAAAGAATACAAACAAATATAAGTGTGCTTTCTGATCATATCAATATCCTTTTTGTTCAACTGAGGGCTTAACTTTTGCCTGAATGAATTACTTTGTCATAAAACACGGTTATATTAAGCTCTGAATCCTAGTAGAGACGGATTAGTGAGTAGTTTCACATAACCAAGAAACAACAACAATAATTACTAATATATCAACAACCTGAAACCATACATTTAAACCTGGCTCTGTCCTTTATTTAGATTTGGTCGTTGAAAATGTTTATGTGAATAAATAAATAAAATGACCGTGATCGACAGAAAATGTTTCAATTTGATCTCACTATTTTTCTCCCATATTCACCTGCAATGTCTCGCCTCTAGAGGGCAAACTCACATTCATTACCCCCATGAATGAAATATGTCTCTTCATTGTCTTCTATAAATGTCATATTAAGTGAGAGCTAATAAAGTATATTTAAAACAACTTCAACTCTAAACTGGGGGTGCATTAGCGTCAGCACACAGAGCAGATACTTTTCTTCGACATTTTCTGCATGTGAGAGTTTCATCTCAATCCACAAAGATCCCACAGCTCAGACTTTAGTTTCTGAGGTGTGGAGGGTAAAGTGTGGAGTTATTCAGATCCACCTCATTCACTCGCCAGGACAGCGGCGTTTCTCATTGACTCCTCATTCTGCCAAAGCTTGCACTGATTAGGGGAGTCGGGCCCCTTGTGGTGTAACACTATAACTGACTTAGGTACTTCATAGCAGAGGGACCAGCTGTGGTTTTCTGGTGTATTTGGCAATTATCTTGTCACGCAATGATCCCGATTACTAAAAAAAAATGTGACTATCAATTAATTGCCGCAGTTTTTATCGCAATTAACGATAATATTGTTTATCGTCCCATCCCTATTGCCATAAGGCAAGGCAGGCAGCTGCTTGGGGCCCCGTATTTATAAGCTTGCATCTTACCAATGGGCGAGGAACGTGCTTCACTATGGTGCTTATGGTGGGGAGCAGACATAGCTGTAATACCACCCCCCAGTGGCCAGGGGCAACTCCAAGAGACACTTGGGAGCATTGATTCTAATGAGAGTTCAAATGTCCCGAGAACGCCTTAAAAGCCTGGCTCCAAAGAGTTTTTATTTTTCTAAAAATCGCTATGACCCATGTGACCACGCTGGGGAAGGTGAAATAGGTTTAACCACACTGTTTTTTTCTCATCAGCCCGAAAATTTGAAGCATTTTCGTTTTTTGCCCTTTTAAGGAACAGGGTTCATACGAGGAGACAGAGCGGCCATTAAGTTTCACACATGACTCGGGAACCTTTACAATGAATGGGGCTGAATGGGACCCACTTATCTTTATTATATTATATCTATGCATCTTATGCTTGATATACACAGTCTTCCTAATGACTTTAGTGCTGCAGTAACACCACCTCTCCACCAATGCTCTCTAGCGCTATTTATCCCCTCCTGCAGCTGCTTTAGTGAGTCATGGTTGTGTAATGTTAACCTATAATAAGCTTTTTACTCAGGGCTCCACTCTAAAGAACCTCAGCCTTCTGTTCTGAGGGAAACTTATGCAGAGAACTACATTATGGGCATTATGGGGTGACGTCCTCTCTCCCAGTGTGCAGTACACAGGGCGGCTGCCAGAGGGCCCCCTACCGACATTCATGCTTGGGCCCCTTGGTGCTCTTGCTACGCCAGAGGCCACGTTAGAGGGATTTCCTGGAAATCTCCGGCTCAAAGTGACAAAACTTAAGAGAATAAGCCTCGTAATATGTCACTTTTGTCTTTTTTACACTCTGATAAGATGTTAAGGGAGAAAACTAGCTAAAAATCTCAACATTGACCACTGTGCACGTGAAAAATCAATGTTTTCACCTGCAGTGTCTCACCTTTAAGGGTTAGGTAAACACTAAGGCCCTCGATTACTTACAAAACACTTTGAATATCAAACATTCCCCGTACCCTGCCGTGATGTGCGTCATCCCCGGGTGCTTGTTGCTGATCCACACTCGATAGTTGTGGGTCATTCTCCAGGCCGTGACGAAGGGGGCGCCGTAGTCCGCCAAGAGACGCTCGTTATCTGGACAATAATAGAGCGGAAACACAAGATTTAATCACGAGAAATAATTAGATGGAAGCTACATTTACCCCCAGAGAGAGAGTCAGAGAAAGAGTTGTGTGGAAAGATGGACACACCTTAAAGGAGGATTAATCATTCTGTTGGGTTTCTCTTTCTCAGTTTGGGTGTTTAAAAAAGGCAGAAAGGCAAGATGCGTTTCCTTTAAACACACGCTCTAACATTTGTTTTGAAGCCTTTAGCTTTGCTTTTGCTGTGGTGTTGTATCAATAAGCTTCTGCAATGTCAACAGATCCATCAGGAAAGAAGAAATCCATTGATGGAATAACCTGGTCATTCAGGAGGTTCTCATTCTTTGGTATTCTTTGTTGCTGAACGTAGTCCTGACCAAACGATTCGAGTCCGGTATCAGAAAAAAACTACTGGTATCGAAAAAATAAAAGTATCGAAAGCAGGTACCGAAGAAATTCTCTCTTTAGAGACCAGCGTTTGATGCTGTGGGTCCAGGGACGGCATTAAATAATAATAATGCCTAACACTTGCGCTTTACAATCCTATATTACCAAGTTTCTCAAAGCGCTAAACTGTCGTCATTATTCATTCCATACTCGGTGGTGGTAAGCTACTATTGTAGCCACAGCTGCCCTGGGGTTTGCTGACGGAAGCGATGCAACAAGTCTGTGCCATCGCCCGATCCGACCACCACCACTCACTACCTCACACACCCATTCACCCCAGGGTTCTTGGTGTTTCCCCAACGGTCTCCCATCCAAGTACTGACCAGGCCCTTCCTGCTTAGCGTCTGAGGTCTGACGGGATCGGGCAGAGCAAAGGTGATGTGGCCTTAAAGGAAGTGACTTGGTTGTTTCAGCTCAAATAAATGATACAAATTTAAAAGAAATCGTCATTTATGGAATGAATGAACATGATTGACCTGTTCTCTGGTTCTAGACGTTGAATACTTTAATATAGGTATTAGGGCTGGGACAAAATATCGTATCGTATAGTAGAGCTGGGCGATATGGACCAATAGTCATATCCCGATATAATTAGGTTGAATATCGATATATGATATATATCACGATATTTTTTCCGAAAAGTGAGAGCTGTGAAATGAAATGTTAAGTCAAAGTCAAAGTTATTGAAAACTCACTATAAAATGTAAACATAAACACTGTATAACAAAGCTCTGTAATGTGCACATTTAATGAAAAAAATGTCTTGGATAAAAATAGCCTGTAAAATAAAATAGGTCAATCTTTTTCTGAGGGAAGCATTTATATATGAAGAGAGAACAGAATAAAGTGCTCAGTTTAAGATAAACTTTTTTTAAAGGTCCTATATGATGCAAAATGGACTTTTTGGAGTTTTTAGCCATGTTGTTATGCTATTTCCTTCTCAAAAACACCCCCAGAGCGGTTTTTGGCTTCATTCACGCAGTTCTAAGTAATCCTCCTGAATCCTGCTCTCTGAGCAGCTGCTCTGCCCTCTCCTGGTAAACCACAGAGCTGTTCCTTCCGTTCCTTTGTGAAGTGCTCTACGTCTGTAATGTAATGCCTTACGGCCTGATTTTTATTTATAAAACAGCTTTTTAATTTTTTTATTTTTTGTTGTTGTAAGAGAGAAATAAAGGAAAAAAAAAAAAAGCAACTCTCCGACGCGTCTGTGCTGTCCCTAATCAAGCGCACCCACGGCTGGAGGATCCATGGATCCCAGCAGAAGTGTTGTTTTTGAAGACTGAGCTCTTTCTAACCTACTCTGGACACGCCTGTTCTTTTTTCTTACCGAACGATAATGTCACGGATGCGCGTTTGGCTACGAGAGGAACAGGACTATTCAACCTTCCTAAAGAAGAGTGCACTCGCCAGAAGTTGGAATTTCTTTCCGGGATTCAGCGACTATATCAACCAACCTGATGGATGCTTGGTGAACCTTGGCCAGAATCAAAGTGGATTAACTTTTATAACCAACGCGATCTCATGGGGAGGCCAGACTGAGCGGTGAGTCAATCAAAACGTGTTAGCGTGTGTGTTAGCCATTTATGAAACTGTGTTGCACATGTCAACTCCTTATAACTGCATTATGTGAAGTAACTTGACTTTTTGCAGCGATATTTATATTTATAATACTGCAAATGTGGAATGAGCGGAGAGAGGGGCGGAGTTAACTGAATCGAAGCGTCTTGTCTTCCGGGTAGGGAAAATACCCCCCAAAAATACTTATATTTCTCTCAAAAATTAGTACTCCATAGTGATAGAGGTACAATATATCATATAAATGCCTATACTTTACTTTGGAATGGCTAAAATAGCATGATACAGATCCTTTAAATCGGCTTGAGATTACCTGTTTCTTTTTACTTAATAGCATATCTGAATTTGAAATATCCCGATATATGCGATATGGTCTAATTCCATATCTTATTAAAAAATATATTGATATATTGCCCAGCCCTATCGTATAGCAATACTTTGTGCTGCAATACCAAGTATCGATACTTTATTATAAAGTATCTTTCAATACTTGTGTTTGAGGAATTTTTATCCTGCACTCTTTTCCAGTAACATTTTGTGTTAAAGCACTTTTTAATCTCAATAAAAGTCATTTGGTTTATAAACTTTGGACACATGACATTTTAAGGTAAACGCATTACTGATCATAATTACTTACTGTATCACAAAAGTGGATCGTCCCAGCCCTAATAGGTATCGTTCAGATATCGATATCGTTAACCAAGTATCGATAAAGTACCGTATTGAAAAATATTAAGCACCTGCAGCAGCCCCAGATCAGAACTGTTACATCCAGGTAAAGGACACTTTTTATAGACATTTACAGGGTTTACAGGTAGAAACAAATGCCCAAATACTGTATTTTTATGCCACAAATGTAAAAAAGGTACATATTTGATTTTCTTAGGATTTGTGAACATTCCATCAAACAGAGGAATCAGAGGAAATTTAAATATTCAAAAGCAAATTAGACAAAATAGGCAACTTTTGAGTAAGACTGTACAAACCTACGCTGTAAAAATAGTCCAGCAATGCCACTTTTTTTTTAAAGAAACCTAGATTTAATATCAGTCTGAACCCAATAAAAGCTTCTTAATGAAGTGCCTTCATTTTGCACTTAAAACCCGTCCAAACCCTGACTTCTTTCTATATTTGACCTGAACATTGTCCTGTGGTAACTGTCGTCCTCCGCGGCGGGACTCACCCTGGTGCAGCGCCGAGGCCAGCAGCGAGTGCAGGTAGAGCGTGAACTGCACTCGGATCCACTCGTCTCCGCCCTCCCAGCCCGTCCCGTCCAGGAACTCGTCGTCCCGGTTCTCCATCACGTGTTTGACCAGGTAATCCACGAAGCGGAGGTCGGCCGCGGTCAGGCTGAGCCATAGACATATTATTAATAGACCGTCATTCCTCACTCCTCCCCGTTTACCACAATGACCACGTTCGAGGGGGAAATCATAACGGATTTACAGACTCCTCCTCCCCAGCTCTGACGAAGCATGTTCCTAATAAGGGCATAAGGGCGGGATTTTCACTGTAGACTCGGCCCTTGCGTGACGTGTAGCTCGCGCAGCTCCAATGCTAACAGTCAGACCCCCGTTAAGTAGGAGATTTCTAAAATGTATGCTACCATAACCAGCCCGGTGCCCCAGATTGTTTTTAACCCAGCGTAATCACAGGAGGAATATCTAGCTCTAGCCACTTCTAAAACATTAGGCACCGGGCATTAAAGCTGTTTTTAACGTGTCTAAAGTCCAATGCATTCCAATGGGGGAATAGCGGCCATATGGAGGTACTACAGCAATAGTGGAGCAATGGCGGCCTCCAGTGTCGTAGTCACAAAGCAGAGCAGTTAGCGGCCATTGGGCTGAGCGCACGCCGCAGCTCCAGGTCCTGGGTCTGGATACGAGCCTCCTCCACCTGGAAGAAATAAAGGAGATCAGAAAGTGACATTGTGTTTGACTTTGTGGGAAATGGGACAAAATGTGACCATGATTTCTTCAATGCTGCTGGGGCCATTCGTACTGTACCTCTACGATGGAGTCGCTGAGGTGCCGCTGCTGTCTGAACAGGATGTTGGTTGCCCCGGCGACGAAGCCCCTGATGGAGACGTCAGAGAGCAGGTAGTGCTGCTGCAGAGCCATGTACGGCAGACACAGGTAACCCTTGGTGAAGATGGCGAGCGGCAGCCCGTACTGATCCTCCTCCAGCCCGGACACCAGCCCCGGCGTGATGCCCCCGGCGCCGCTCAGAGGCTGCGAGGTAATGGGCGTCCCGGCCGGAGACTCGAACACCTCCGGAGTCTCCGCGTGGTCCCTGATCTCGTCCAGGACTCCCGGGTCCAGAGTCTCCCAGTCGCTCTCAGAGTCCGGCGACGTCCGCGACGGAGGCTTCAGGAACAACATTATGGGCCCAGTCTACCGCATGGCGCAACAACAGTGTTAGCGCAGACGAGTGTGACATCTTGCGTGCAAACCAATGGGCGAGGAACGTGCTTCTCTACGGTCCTCATGGTGGGGACCTGACATTGCTGTAATACCACCCCCTTGTGGCCAGGGGCGACTCCAGGAGACACTTGGGAGCATTGATTCTAATGGGACTTCAAACGTCCTCTTAAAATCGATATGACCCATGTGACCACGCTAGGGTAGGTGAAATATTTTTAACCACGCTGGTTTTTGTTTAAAAGCCCGAACATTGGAAGCATTTTCAGTGCATTGACTGGCTCCAGTGCCTGTCAATCAAGCTCTGGAGCTCCGTGGAGGAATGTGGAAAAAAAACGTGGAACAGCTCTGTTAGCTGCTGAGTTACTGCTGGTAAATAACATCTAACACACTGTGGTGTCCAAGTGTTTTAATGTGAACAATAACTCAGTATTTTAACTTTCCAATTAGTTTACAATGGCTGCTAATCCCATAATGCTTAGCGATATGACATCACATTCCCGAACTCTATTCTCTGCTCATCTTTACATTAAAGGGGCTGTGTGGAGTTTAGCAGTTTTGTGCTCACAGTTGCCCCCTCAGGCCAAACACGTAACTGCAGCCTCCATGATAAGCTCGTGCATGAGGCGCTCAGGCTTTACGAGCACCAGAAATAACAGTCCCGTCCTGGTCCATTTACAGATTTGCAGGCGTGACTTCAACTGAGGTAAGAAACGTTACTGTTTTGTAAGATATTTAGACTAAATCAATTTGAGTGAATATTTTCCAAGATGTGATACTTGAGCAAATGCAGCAAAGTGAATCGAGTGAAGAAGTAATACAGATAAACGAATGAATCACGTTTGAAGGAGAAAAAAACAAAACCTTGTATACTTTGTATGCATAAACATAGGCCTAATTGAAATATTAAAATATTTCCACCGGTAGAAATGCTACTAGGCAAAATTGTCAATTTTAATTTCCTGGGCCCAAAGTTAGCGTAGCTAACTCGTAAACTATATTGTAAACGGCACATGTTCACTTTTTGTAGTCGTTTCACTTCTTATAAATCCGTGAACAGTCATGCTTATTTTGCGGCCAAGAAAAGCTAACATTAGCAACATTATTTTTGCCATTCTAAATACAGCACCATTACCACTGTTACTACTCAAATGTTTTGTAGGTACAGCACAATTACTGTTATTACTGACACTACTAGTCTGCTACTAATACTACACAACTTCTCTGTAGGTATAAAACTATTAGATCAACTATTTTGGTAACTTCCAAATATGATTATTTTATGGCTTGTTTCAGTGAAGTTTGTACAACATGCACGGACAGTCGGACACCGTTGTTTGAAAGCATCAACAACACTTTTCCTCCACGTATTTAGTCATAATTTCTTACCTTTCAAGCAAAAATAAGCTGCGGGTCTTTTGAGAGATTCTCTCAACATTTTCCGATGTTTACTCTGGTTCTTTGCCTACGCCGATCAGACTCGACTTTCGCCTTTTTTGTCACATTCGAATAAACTCTTTGTTTCTTTTTGTTATTTGGGGTCTGGGCTGGAGTTTCGATGGTGCTTGAAGCCGGTCTCCTCTTATTCTCCGCTAAATCCATCCTTCTGAAGTTACCACTCGCTCTGCAGCGTCAGTATAGAGGAGATACAGCTAACGCTACAGCTAATGCTACAGCTAACGCTACAGCTGAGCGTGAACGGGCATGACGTCATTACACATTACGCTGTTTGCTTGTTCGACCCGAGCATAAACTATTTAAGTGACTTTACAGGCATATAGAGGCAATTGCGGTGAAAAGGCCAGGGCTCATTCTACTCACCAGGGCATTGCTGGAGCATGTATGAGGAAGACATTTTAAATTTGTATACATTTATTTGTGGTTAAACTTATGTATAGTCCCTTTAACTTTGCGCGCTGCCTCATGTACTTATTTCAGCATTTAGGCTACATCATTTTCAACCTCTTACAGGACACACTACAAACTTCCCCAGTGAGTTAAGCATTGGCTGTGTCCCAGTGTCCCGTGCTGGCGTGGTGCAGTTTGGGCCACTTCACTTGTCTGGTTTGTCCAGCCAAAGGTCTGTGGGCCCACCAGGAAAACTGGCCAGTCCAGCCCTGGTCTGTAGGAAGGACAACCTCGGGGAGGGACCTCCCGTCAGCGTAAAAGTCCATGGTTTAAAGCTAGCATGTGTCTTTTAAGGTGATTTTGTGATTGGATAAATACAACTACTTTGTTTTCCTCCGATGCAGAGTTTCCCTCATGTGTTTTCTGGATGTCTGAGAGTACATGACTGAGGCGGAGCAGTGGATCATGTCCACTGTGTGACGACACAGTGAAATGATCTGCATGAGCCCAGTAAAAGTGTGTGGACGCTGTGGAGAGGTGCAGTGATGGAAGCGAGTATTAGCGACTTACTCCAAAGTCTCCAGTCGACAGTTTGGACTCCGGAGTCCGTCACACAACACCTTCATTTCAGAGTTCACCACTGAGCCAAGAGTCAGGTCTAAAGATCTCAGGTTAGAGGGACTGGACTTGAGAGCCGACGCCACCACTTCAAGATGAATCTTTGCGAGGTTGCAATAATGAAATCTGTGAAATAAGGAAAAAAACTATAAAAAGATAAGCGTGAGCAGAACTGCTGGGTGGAAAGCCTGACAACACTATATTTAGAGTAAGTGGCTAATATCAAATATGTATGCAATATGTAGGCTGCAGAGGGAGGGAAGGGGAGAGTTCAGCTTCCTGACAGCCTGTTGGATGAAGCTGTCCTCCTGTGATTCCAGACTCCGCAGGCTGTGAGATGACGCTAACAGCTAACATGCAATGAAAAATTAAATGGAGTTTTCTTTTTTGAACGAACACTCAAGAAGATGATTGTTTCTAAGCAGACTTGTTGAAATTTGTGGCGCAATTTTAAATTCTATAATTCATCAAACCATTGTAATCCTTTAGCTTCAAGACAAACTTGACAATGTTTTTTAAAAACATGCGTTTCCTCCACTAAAGCATGCACAGTGTTAAGGTGCGAATACACTTAACCGTTTAAATCGCATGACCAATTCAATTTGGTCGTGTGAATAATTATCTGCACACGCTCATCTTCCTTTTTTTAGACTCCCTGTTGGTCATATATATATATATATATATATATATATATATATATATATATTGACGTCTGGAGAGTAAAGTACCAAAACTTGGCACAGCAAGAAAACAATTTTTCCGATAACTACTGGAGCTTTTCTTTAAGAGTTTAAGGGTGACAGTGTCCTACATGTGCAGATGAATATCCCACCACTACTCACATTGTCCACCTTTGGAATATGTATTTTAAACATGTCCTTCCTGATGAAGAAAGGGGACAGGGGAGAGACACTTTTCCCTTTATGGTTATCATGTCAAATGTTGAAATATTGTGCATTTCTAATAATATTCTGGAAAAAAAATTTAAGAAATTGGGAGGAAAACAGTCTGGTGGCTCACTTCATCCCAGGGGCGGGGTCAGATTTAAAGCTGAAATTAACACTTACAAAATGTCAAATCTGATCCCGTCAGACCTCTGAAGCTAAGCAGGAAGGGCCTGGTCGGTACTTGGATGGGAGACCGTTTGGGCGAATGTAGTGAGTGAGTGGTTGGTGGTGGTTGGAGGGGCTGATGGCGCAGACTGGTTGCCTCGCTTCCGTCAGTCTACCCCAGGGCAGCTGTGGCTACAAAAGTAACTTCCCACCACCAAGTATGGAGTGAATGAATAATGTAATGTAAAGCACCTTTGAGTGTCCAGAAAAGCGCTATATAAAACCAATGCATTATTATTATTATTATTATTATTATTATTATTTATTTTTTGTGGGTTTGGTAGAGACAAGTAAATTACACTCAATTATTTGTTAATTTTAGAGACAAAATGTCATAACCTGAATGTATGAAAAGATAAATATATAATATAATTTATTTATTTATTGGTTTATTTGGTCGGGACAGTGCATGTTAATGAACATACATGGGTCTCATGCATGTAAACAAGCCACACCGGATTGTAGCCTTGGGCTAATTTGCATCCGTCGTCCCCCATGCGCACTCTCACACACACTCTCATTCATCCTGGCCTATTGTACATGTTTTTAGCGGTAGGGGAAACCGGAGTACCCGGAGGAAACCTACGCAGACACGGGGAGAACATGCAAACTCCACACAGAAAGGCCCCGTCCAGGTGGGAATCGAACCAGGGACCTTCTAGCTGTGAAGCACGAGCGCTAACCGCTGTACTACCGTGCCGCCCAATATTTAATATTTAATATTTAATTGCAGAACATTGCTCATGATTTGATGATGTTTAGCGTCAAATTCACATTTAAATCTTCTACTTCCCCTGCTCCTGGAGTAAAATGAGCCATGAGACCCTTTTTTTTTACCAACAACATCTTTAAAACCATATACAGATTTTTGAAGATGCAAACAAATAGAAAACATCCCAAGATGTATGTAAGTAGTAAAAAGGTTTGTATGTTTATTATACTGCTTTTATACAATAACCACCAAAGCAAACGTGTCTCATCTGACTCCACCCTCCCATTATGTATATATATATTTTTTTTTTTTTTTGTGTTATAATACTTTCTAGGTAGTTCACTTTGAGTATGAAAACCTTGGTGTTATTTTCTGACCAGAGTTTTGACAGATTCGTGACGCCACATTATCTTTACCTTTAACAATACCCCCTAACCTGTGAGTGCACCACTGAAATCACCCATTAAGACAAACTCGTCTCTGTGTAGCCAGATCACTTCTCATGTCCGTGAAGTCGCTCCCAATGAAAAGGATAAACAAATAAATCCACGCCGTGTCCTGGAAGCCCCGCCCTTCTCCATTTCCCGGAAGTCATGTGATCAGTCTCATCATTTCACACCACATGGCTCCACCTTGTGTGGACAATAGAGTATTAACAATAAATAGATCTTTTTCCTCGCGTTGTCATCACTTTTCTGTTGCTCTTTTTATTTGGCTTTTTTGTGTGTGTTTTCGTCACACATTTTTGTCACCCTTTCAGTGCTTTTTTTTTTGTCAATTTTGTTTTTTGCATTTTCATTTTTGTTTTCATCTCATTTTTGCTGCTATTTTTTGACGCTGTTTTTCGAGAAGCTTTTAAACTGGAGAAAACGTGCTCGGTTCTGGTGGGGGTTAAGAGGTTAAAAAGAGATTTGGCACCATGTGTGTTCTGTCCCCAGGAAGATGAAACTATCCAACTTCTTGGTTTTTCTCTTGTCCATTGATAAAAAGCTTCTGGCACGATGTCATGAATTGGCTGAAAACTAAAGTTCTCACTATTAAAGTTAGAGCTAATTCTTTTTGGTAATGAAAACCTTCTAGAATTTACAGTATCATAACAATTATGGGTAAATACCATATTATTCATAAAAGTAAATGTCAAAACAAAAATCCGTCACTAACGGTGTTTAAAATTGAACTGAGGGAATATTTTACTTGTTTGAAACTCCTGAAAGACTCAAGTGATAACATCTACTCTCTGTGTGAAGATGTCTCTAAACATTTGTTATTCTGATCTGTAAAGCTTCCATGTAACTCAGTAACTTTATTTCTAGCTAAAAGTTCATTCCCTACAATGAAGAATGTGAGGACTAAAGACAATGTGTGTGTGTGTGTGTGTGTGTGTGTGTGTGTGTGTGTGAGCAGCTTAGACATGCCTTATGGACTCAAGGGCCTTGGCCTAATTCATTTTTGCATTTATTTTCTTACATATTTTTTATTTTTATTTAACCTCTATTCGTTCTGCACATATGACTCCTAAAGAGGGATTTTGTAAATTGTGTTTTGTAAATCAATTTGTTTAAAGAGGGGGTATTATGTAAAATCGACTTTTTCAAGCTTTATATCATGTTACTATGTCATTCCCTCATTAAACACATGCCTGGAGTGTTGCCTTGGCTCATTCACATATTTTTGAGTAATCAGTAAAAACTTAGACGGCAGCCATTTTAGGTGTAGCTATGCCTCAGTCCTCCTAGGAACGCCCCCATCTCCTGGAGATGCCTCTGGACCTTTTGTTACCAGCCAAGCCACCAACCACTGCTCCTCAGCTCAGCAGAGCCCCCTCCCCGCACAGTAGTGTTGTTTAGATGCCACAGCAGTGTGCTGAAGGGGGCGTGTTGGAAAGCTTCTTAAAGAGACAGAGGCCTATTTCAAGACGTTCAGTACAGCCATTTTGAGAGAGCAATTTTATTCAAGGCAGTTATTTTAATTTACTGCATATACAGACCAACAGAAGGTTACGTCATCATTGTAGTATGCTATAGACTGGTGCTATGTGATTGAAAAAAGCATAATACCCCCTCTTTAAAAAAAATATCACAATGGAGAAATTCACTTCCATCTGACCCGCAAAGGATCATAAAGCCCAGTATGTGTTGCTTAACCTCTTAACCTGCACAAGCACATTTTATCCAGTTATGACCCAGATATCCGGGCTTTACCCAAATCTACAAAGCTTCCTGGAAAAAAGCATCAGAAGAGCAAAGAAAACGAGGATGAAAAAGCAACAAAATCACAACAAAAACGTGACATAAAAGCGATGAAAAGGATGGACGCATGGAAACACGGGGAAAAATCTTAAATCAGTTTTGTAGGTCTTAGCTTTCAAATGAGGCGTCACACTGGCCTGTAGGCTGTGGGGGGATAAGAGGTTAAAAGGAGGGAAAGACACTTATGTTTTCATCGACATGAGAAAAGATAACATATAACTGCAGCTATTCTGATGCTTTTTAAAATGTGTTTAGGCAAATATCTATTTGAGAAGTTAAAAAAGCCAACCCTGCATCAAAAGGTTTAACCACATCTGGTTTTGACCCTTCTCCATCAGTTTGGTTTAGGACAGCATCTTTCTTCAGTAAACTCAGGCTCATCACAATGAATAAGCAATGACAGTATTTTTTTGCTTTTTAAATATTACTCAAACTGTTGATTTAAAAAAACAAAACAAGACATCCAGTCGACTGTTTTCAAACTTCGTAAAAACCTTTGTACAGTGGGCAACAAAATGGACCCTGGACATGTTTATTGTTTTATTACGGGCTCCTTTAGCGGATCACTTCCTGTGGACCTGAGAAAGATTAGAGTGCACAATAAAATACAAACACAAATATAATAAAGATATGTTATACTACAGTACAACCCCATAGTCAACTGTAAGGACATGACATTAATCCAGTGATTCCTTTCAACTCAAGTATTTTTACTTTACTTTGAACAACTGAAAACCAATCAGTCGGAGTTCAGTGGATCATTTTCTTTATCAGTGGTTCTCAACTGGTGGGTCGTCACCCAAAAGTGGGTCACAGAAACATTTTCAGTTGGGCCTTTTCCAGAGTAATTATCTGCTATTAAAGTATAGAAGCACCTGAATGTGTAAAAGTGACCATTTCAGCTTTATATCTTTATTTAATGTTCATTCAACATAGTTTGTGGGGAAAATACAGTGTTTTACATGATATGTACGCGGGCCCGACCGATCTATACCGATATGAAGGGGGTTGGCCCATATTTTTTCTACCTGTCAAATAGTCTATAGTTAAACCTTTATTATTACCGTAAAGGTTTCACTCATATAAACAGAAATGTATCTAATAGAGGTCGACTGATGTGGGTTTGTCTAATATATGCATCGCTGATATTTTTTGCCTTTTTTTTTTTTTAAATGCCTGGTCTATAATCCTGTGTATGAAGCTTCAAATGTGTCAGTGTTGAACTGTGACAGCAGGAGGCGCTGTACGAGAGGCGTAGGGCTGATTTATTCAGGACATTCAGGTTTAGTGGGTTCTTCAGAGGGAACTCGTTTGAAAGACAGTAGATTCCGAAACAAAAAACTGCAAGTCTCTGTCTCTTATGATTCCAAAATTATACTCAAAAGTCTGCAACATAAAACATATCAAATAGGTACAAACTAGTTACCAATTTTCACCGTGATGTTTCTCCGCTCCCCTGGGCCGTGGGGTTTGTGGGAGTCCCCTTTTAAACCTCTTACAGAGCTCTTTCCAAAGCAAAAAACAAGTCTTTGTCACTTTCAGTTCGGGAGAAATCGGCGTTTTATTGATAGCCGATATTGAATAATACCCAAATATCGGCCCGATATATCGGCCTGCCATCTTAGTATTAAGGTGGGTCCTGACAGCGTCCCAGTTGAGAACAGAGTTGAGCACGTTACTGTAAAATTGTAATATATTCGAATTTAGTAGTTACAGTTTTAAAAATGTATTATGTTTGTATTACATTTTACTGTTTCACATTACTTTGAGGTACTTTGAGTTACTTTTGGTAAAATATAAACTGAAAATAGTAATAATGCATCCGAGCAAAATTGCAGTCAAAGATTTCCTTTCCCCGTTCTCTTGTGTTTTGTTTTGACGTTACAGTAGCTACACGTAACTGCAGATGTTATTCACCGGTGTCCAACTTGATTTGGGGGGAGTTTGCCTTTTTTTGGTCGAGCATCAATACAAACCATTGACGAAAATATTTTACCATATATTATTTATTTATTTTACAGTTGTATTCCTTAGTTACTGAAAAAAGTCATAATTTTGGAACTTGTTACTTTTCTAACACATTACCCCGAACACTGGTTGAGAAGCACTATTCTAAAGAACTGGCTGCACCTCCAGGTTAAAGGGTACTTGGACCACAGCATGACAAAAGGATAAGTGAGTTCCCCATATGATCGTCTCTACACTATGTAGGTGCAGTTGGTCTGTCTGTCCACTAGATGGGGCCCTTTACTTGGTAATTATGCAGCCCCGTTAGTCTCTCCTCAGGGATTGTCCTTCAGCCACAGTATTTCAAACTCCTTTGGCATGACGGCACGGCGCACTAGAGCGGCCCACAGGTGCTGTCCCTCTTTAGATGGGTGTGGTTCGAGTGGGTCGTGTCTCCGGTCAGCTGATGGAGTGGATCTAGCAGTAGTTGCGCAGATACACCAGTCTGTGTGGATGGAACTTCTCCCGACACAGAGGACACTCGGCCTGAGAACAACAAGCACACAACGCTGTCAGCAGTGATCTGAAACTAGCACATGTGGGTCTGTTCTCCTTCAGCTGTGTACATGCTCATCACTGTTTAACTAGCACATGTGAGTCTGTTCTCCTTCAGCTGTGTACATGCTCATCACTGTTTAACTAGCACATGTGAGTCTGTTCTCCTTCAGCTGTGTACATGCTCATCACTGTTTAACTAGCACATGTGAGTCTGTTCTCCTTCAGCTGTGTACATGCTCATCACTGTTTAACTAGCACATGTGAGTCTGTTCTCCTTCAGCTGTGTACATGCTCATCACTGTTTAACTAGCACATGTGGGTCTGTTCTCCTCAGCTGTGTACATGCTCATCACTGTTTAACTAGCACATGTGAGTCTGTTCTCCTTCAGCTGTATACATGCTCATCACTGTTTAACTAGCACATGTGGGTCTGTTCTCCCTCAGCTGTGTACATGCTCATCACTGTTTAACTAGCACATGTGGGTCTGTTCTCCTTCAGCTGTGTACATGCTCATCACTGTTTAACTAGCACATGTGAGTCTGTTCTCCTTCAGCTGTATACATGCTCATCACTGTTTAACTAGCACATGTGGGTCTGTTCTCCCTCAGCTGTGTACATGCTCATCACTGTTTAACTAGCACATGTGGGTCTGTTCTCCTCAGCTGTGTACATGCTCATCACTGTTTAACTAGCACATGTGAGTCTGTTCTCCTTCAGCTCACTGTTTAACAGCTGTGTACATGCTCATCACTGTTTAACTAGCACATGTGAGTCTGTTCTCCTTCAGCTGTATACATGCTCATTACTGTTTAACTAGCACATGTGAGTCTGTTCTCCTTCAGCTGTGTACATGCTCATCACTGTTTAACTAGCACATGTGGGTCTGTTCTCCCTCAGCTGTGTACATGCTCATCACTGTTTAACTAGCACATGTGAGTCTGTTCTCCTTCAGCTGTATACATGCTCATCACTGTTTAAACAACACTTACAGTTATGAGAGTTGCTGTGACAAGGGCAGTTTCCCCAGTGCCATTTTGAGCAGCATGTGAAATTGGTCGCACTTTTGAGCCCTGGGTATGACTTTTTTAAATAAAATACAGGAGACCCCATTTACCAATAAATAACTTTGTTGCACATAACTAAACTATACCATAAACTGAGACTATGTTATTGCTCATTACATTATGATGCACTTCACCTCTTTAGTCCTTTATAACTGTTAAAGATGGGGGTATTATGCTTTTTTCAATCACATAGCACCAGTCTATAGCATACTACAATGATGACGTAACCTTCTGTTGGTCTGTATATGCAGTAAATTAAAATAACTGCCTTGAATAAAATTGCTCTCTCAAAATGGCTGTACTGAACGTCTTGAAATAGGCCTCTGTCTCTTTAAGAAGCTTTCCGACACGCCCCCTTCAGCACACTGCTGTGGCATCTAAACAACACTACTGTGCGGGGAGGGGGCTCTGCTGAGCTGAGGAGCAGTGGTTGGTGGCTTGGCTGGTGACAAAAGGTCCAGAGGCGTCTCCAGGAGGTGGGGGCGTTCCTAGGAGGACTGAGGCATAGCTACACCTAAAATGGCTGCCGTCTAAGTTTTTACTGATTACTCAAAAATATGTGAATGAGCCAAGGCAACACTCCAGGCATGTGTTTAATGAGGGAATGACATAATAACATGATATAAAGCTTGAAAAAGTCGATTTTACATAATACCCCCCCCTTAAAAAAGAGACACCGCATAACATTTTTGGACTATACTGTTGCCATCATCACAAAACATGCTCCTAATGACCAGCTTGACACAGATAATGCTATTACTGCTGTGGAAGAAAGAATAGATTTGGATGAGAATCTAACCTATTTAAATGTCAGATTCTACTGACTTTAGTCACATCTCCATGGAGACGAGCTGGAGACGTCCCCACTCCTGGGAAAGTGACAGTCATGTCTTAGGTGAGCTGAGCCGCTTACAGCATAGGCAAATGTTTGTTTGTGCATTTATCAGGTATTTTTCAATTATGAAAATAAAAAGTATAAAATAAATGCTTGTATTTCAGTGTAATTTATTGGTTAAAATTCTCGGTACACGGTATGGCTTTAAATACAATTCAAAATAACCCACATGATCATTTAAACAATTTACAATATTCTTATACTGAAATATCCAGCAGTTCACCTGGTGGCTGCTCTCGGTTTGTCCTTCACTAAGTCAACGCTCTCAGCTCCGATGTGCGCAGGCTGTCTAGTTGCCGTGTGAAATGCAAAGTGATGTAGCTGTGCTTTAGAGAGAGCCAAGAGGCAGCGCTGCGTCTTTGTTTGATTTCAGTTGTCAGCATAGCCCGGAGAGTGATCCTGACCTTGTTTTGGCACCACTCGGTGATACAGTCCCAGCAGAACAGGTGGCCGCAGGGCGTGGCCGTGCAGTGCCTCCGCGGCCCCAGGCAGAGGATACAGCGGGCTCTGGAGCTCACACCGCAGCCCGAGTCAGGACTGAAGGGACAAACACAAACAGAATGAGCGGAGAGTCACGGACGCAGCAATAATTGAATGATTTTTAACTCTGTGACTTTGCAGCCCAAAAAAGCCAAACAAACTAAACTAAACCTTAACCCTGAGAGACTCATTCTAGAGCGCTGAAATGTGCACTAGTTTCTGCATTATTAACATGTCTCTCGCCACGAAGAAAATGTTTGTTTGGATGTCAACAAGAAACAACCCATTTTCAAGTTTCCAAATCCAGGTAACATAACTCAGAATTAGTCTGTGGTGACCGTCCTTTGGACCAAAATGCTCTCATTTGTGTACAGTATTTTACCGAATGACGGGACTTTGAGGTCAAACCTGATGCAGACCAGAGATATAAGACGCTGCGGCTCCCCCAGACCCGGCAACAGCGAGTAAAACTTTATTCACTCTCATGTGTTTTCTGCATGTTCCACATTCATGGCATTTTTGTTAGTTTGGGAGAGACATTTTCGCATTGACGCTGTGTTTAGTTTTACAGGACACAGCATATTAATGATCAAGAATTCAGTCCGACCAGTAGAGGGCAGCACTTGGACCAAACACTCACACAGATATATGACTTTTGATGATAGTATTTGACCTTGTAGTGCCCCAGTGGCTGTACGAGTGGACATCATGGACTCTTTAACTTCAGTCACAGTGGTCTCTAGGAAGCTCCAGGATCTACTGTCTGGAAGGTTTTCTCTGATGACGGAGCCTCTCACCAGAAAACCTACAATACAACTGATCCTGGAGCGCCGTACACAACACCGTAGGGCTGGGCAATTAATCCAAATTTTATTCAAAATCGCAATCTCTACTTTGGTCAGTCTCAATAATCGTCATGGGACTTTATAATCGACAGGTTTACAGCCATTTCTTTGACTTTAAATTAAACTGAAGGAAAGCATTTGTTTTTGTTTGAAAGACGTACCTAATTTTATGAATCAGCAAGATTAGAGCCCTGCACGGGCCTGATTTCTGGGCCCGAGCCCGGCCCGGGCCCGTGAGGTTCGGGCCCAAGCCCGGCCCGGCCCGACAGACTTTTATAATTAGCCGGCCCGAGCCCGGCCCGCGGCCCGCCTCTTCTCTCTCTCGTTTGCTCTCTTTTTTCCCCCCAAATATTTTCCAAATGCGTGATTAAACAGCGCTGCATGAATGAATAAATAAACACTTCTATCTAAACGTAACATAAAGCACAGTGTTTATTTTTTATTGTTGGGAGGAACACGCATGCATTTGTTTCCTGGAAGCACTGCGAAAACATACCGTCGATAGAAGCACTCCGCACGTGAACCGCTCCGTCCTCTCTCTCCATACCGCGTTGCAGAGGTTTACCCACAGCGGGGAAACCCCCCACACCACAGCCCACGGGGATGGCAGGTACATGTTTGTGGCAAGAGGTGGTGGGTCAAGACGGGGCGAGAGGACATCGCGTCGATAGAAGCACATCCGCACGTGAACCGCGCGGTCCTCTCTCTCAATACGACCGCTTTGCAGAGCTGTACGCACGGCGAGGAAAACCCCCTCGCCACGGCCCACGGGGACGGCAGGTACATGTTTGTGTTGTGTTGGCGGGTCAAGACGAGGTGTGAGAGAGGGAGAGAGGGAGAGAGGAGAGCGGGTGCTGCATTTAATGTCGCCATTTAAGTTGATTAAAAAATAACAGCACAACGCATTGGCAGGGGAAAACCAAGCCCGAGCCCGGCCCGTGTCCGACGCAATGATGCGGTAATGGGCCCGAAGCCCGGCCCGCGGGCCTCGGGCTCAAATGCAGGGCTCTAAGCAAGATGTATCTAATTTATTATGAAAAAATAAAATCGAATCGAAAATCGAGATCGACCAATATGGGAAAAAAATTTGTGATTTTTTTCTTTTCTTTTTTTTTACAAAAATCGCCCAGCGCTACACCACCGTGACGGAAAGTAAAGGCACCGTGCTGACCACTCAACCACTGGGTCACTAATATCCACTTTTTATCCACATAAAAAGTTGCATAATGCACCTTTTAAGGGCTCGTCTGAATCCATTCCTCGAAAATAAATGACTTGGGTCTATTCTTTAGTTGTTTTAGGTCAATATTGCCTCTTGCAATGTTTAAGGCATTAAATCATGTTGTATGTGTGTAATCGATGGTCTGAAAATGCCTGAATAAAGCAGATTGTGTCTCCTTTAAAGGGCAGGTGACATTACTACGGTTAAATGATGCTCTGATAGGAAACTGCAGAGTGGACCTTGGTACTGGGGTAAATGCTCAGTTTCCTTTTTAAGACCTACAATTACAAGATTTAAGACCACGGGCACCTAAAGATGACTCTGTAAGTCAAATTGTATTTGAAATTCAAAAACAAATCAGAACTATTTAGTTTGGAACAGAAACAGGTAACCGACATTATACCAATACCACATGGTTATTAGACAGAAGTATGAGGGAGAGATGGAGGCCTTTTGGCTAAAGTGTGTCCAAACCTGAGCGTGTTCCTCTGCACTCTCCACTCGTCCCTGGACCTCTGCCTCTGCCTGAAGTGGTGCAGCTGCAGGAGCACGGTGAGCAGCAGCTGGAGCAGGGAGAGCGCCCCCAGCAGGCGGTAGCTGGTCCTGATGGCGCTGTCGTCTCCCGAGGGCCCCATCGCTCGCAGCTGAGGACACAAACACCGAGACGGATTTTTAACCAGAGTCACCTCCTGGTTCTGTTCTTCTCACCGCACTCACGTAGCTGACGCCGGCCGCTCTCCGGGACAGGTGATAGAAGGAGCCACTGAGGTAGAACAGGGCGGCGTGGAAGCGGTGCAGGAGGTCCAGGGCCTGCTGGAGAACGGGCACGGCCGTGGCACAGGCGCTCCTCTGGGCCGGGGTGAGGGCGCCCACTGCACGCCGTACGCACCTCCGCAGGCACCCCTCCACGCCCCAGGGCCTGGAGGAGGAGACCTGAGCAGGAACACACATCAGAGAAACGTCAGGCCTAACTTTGACCCGGATATGGTACTGATAAATAATCACAACAAACACCACTCACATTTCATGCAAGTTCACGTCAAATTTTAGATTCAAAGAGAGAAAAATATAAAGTATGTAAAAAATTATTATGTAAATTGTAATTTTTCAGTGAAACTCATTGATGGTATTGTGTCTCAGGGCTCTTTGAATCACTGATGATTAGTTGTCAGGTAAGCCCAGTTAAGAGAAAAACTACTGAAAAAGGATGTTCCACATTATTAAACAGACCAACATTTTCAAGCAATAAGGGAAAGAAAAAGGATCTCTGCTGATGAAAAGTGTGACATAGTTGAATGCCTTGGACTAGGTATGAAAACCTTCGATATTTCATGAAAGTTCTGTTTTAGTTCTGTTCCGAACAAAGAAGGCGGGAGCGAGATGTATTCTCGTGTGTTTGTGAACTCACAAATACCGTGAGAATTCAGCTTGGTGGCAAGATAAACCCAATGGCCGCTGGCTGCTCTGCCTTATGACCAAAACACTGGAGGCCGCCAATGCTGTAGTACCTCCATATAGCCGCTAGTCTCACATTAGGAATCATTACACTTTAGACACGTTAAAAACTACTTTAACGCCTGGTTTCTATTGTTTAAACACTTTATATGGCTACATATTCCTCCTGAGATAACGCTGGGTTAGTCACAATTAAAGAAACCAGGCTGGTTTTCCAAAGAAACATTTTAGAAATCTCGTACTAATTAGGGTCCATAGACATATTATTAATAGACCGTTAATACTCACTCCTCCCCGTTTACCATAATAACCACGTTCGAGGGGAATTCATGGCAGATTTACAGACTCCTCCTCCCCAGCTCTGACGAATCATGTTCCTAATAAGGGCATAAGGGCGGGATCTTCACTGTAGACTAGGCCCTTGCGTGACGTGTAGCTCGCGCAGCTCCAATGCTAACAGTCCGACCCTCATTAAGTAGGAGATTTCTAAAATGTATCCTACGATAACCAGCCCGGTGCCTCTGATTGTGTCTAACCAAACGTAATCACAGGAGGAATATCTAGCTGTAGACAGTTCAAAACAATTAGGCACCGGCATTAAAGTTGTTTTTAACGCGTCTAAAGTACAATGGATTCCAATGGGGGACTAGCGGCTATATGGCGGTGCTACAGCAATTGCGGAGCAATGGCGGCCTCCAGTGTCGTCGTCGCAAAGCAGAGCAGCCAGCAGCTATTGTGAGGTTCGGACTGTTAGCATTGGAGCTGCACGAGCTACACGTCACGCAAGGGCCGAGTCTACAGTGAAGATCCCGCCCTTATGCCCTTTTTAGGAACATGCTTCATCAGAGCTGGGGAGGAGGAGTCTGTAAATCCGCCATGATTTCCCCCTCGAACGTGGTCATTATGGTAAACGGGGAGGAGTGAGGAGGAGCTGTCTATTCTTTTTAACAGTCTATGGGTAAACTCGCATTTTCAGAAAACATTTACAAAATCAAATTTAAGACCTTTAAAAGGCCCCATGGGAACCCTGGTACATTGAAAAAACTTCTACATCGGGATTAAAATACTAAAATTAAACTTCATTAGGAAAATCAAGGCTAAATTTGGTTCATTTTTAAGCATGATTTAGTTTCAGGCAGCGTTAGAAAAATTTTTAAATCTCTGTCAGATTTGATTTTGATATTTATTATAGCTTACTGCCATAAGGATACTGTGTCTAGGGATGCACCGATCTGATACTGGTATCGGAGCTGATACTAAAAAAATACGATATCAGGTATCCATTCCAAATATCTGACACTGCACTGATACCTGCTTTGGTTCTCACCGTTTTAAAAACACAACTTTCACCGACTAAATCTGAGTGAATATGGACATTTGGAAACTCTGAACCAGGAAATGTAATTGCTGATTAGCGAGCAGAAACGAATCTAAGCGAAGTCAGTAATGATGACAGGATCCCCTAAAGTAATACAAGAAATTTAATTTATGAAATGCTGTTAAAAAAATAACTGATCTGACATATTCGTAATGACCAGATCACTTTATCAGTTGTTTATATTACACAAGGATATTTACTGTAGAAAAGATCAGTGATCATTGTTTAATGTTTTTCTATTCTATTAATAATTGATCTGTAACGCAAGATAAGACTATTGATCTGACAGTAGAGAAAAGAGGAACATTATTTACTTTTTTCACACCGAGCTCGAGACCCAGAGACTGAATATCAGATATGGGCAGAGACTCAAACAAAGATAACGTGGTGAACAGTGGAGCAGACCTGGCATGGCGCCTCCCTGCTGCCCTCCTCCAGCTCTCTCTCCACACAGAGCAGTGTGCGGTCCAGCAGGTACGGCACCAGGCTGTGGCTCAGGATGAAGGCCGCGCGCCGCCACGCAGATGGGACTCTCCGCTGGGACGGGTCCACAGCCACCATGTGCACGTACTCCTCACCCAGGGTCTGGTACCCTGCAGGGGGACACAGGAGTGAGTCTCATGCAATACAGGCTTCATATTGGAATAAACTGACTGTCTGTGGGAAACTCCTTTGGCCCAAAAGGCTCTTATTTGTGCACAGCGTTTTACCATTGAATGCTTCGTAAACAAGGACTTAGTGCAGTTTGTGTCAAACCTGGTGCAGCCCCAAGAAATAAGACGCTGCTTCCCCAACATGCAACAGTGAGAAAACTACAGCCAAATGGTTTCATTTGGGTAATGTAATGTGCACTGAGAGGACAGAAGCTCCAGTTCTCATAATATAAATACTAGTGCTGTTAAAATATTTTATTTGATTTCTCCACAGCTTTTAACACAATCCATCCGAACATTTTAACTCGGAGACTTTTAGAATCTTGCCGGATGAATCTTTCTGAGTTTTTAACGGACAGAGTCAACGGATCATTTTTAGACAAAATGCAGTTCCACTGGATCGCCACAAGGGTGCGTGCTGTCTCCTTTGCTCTTTATCCTGAGTATGTGTCAGAGCACTTTTAAACACCTCATCCTAAAATATGCAGATGACACAGTCATTGTGAGCCTGCTTCAGGACAGGGAAAATGGCCATGGCCCAATTGTGGCCCACTTTGTTCAGTGATGTGAAGGGTCCAACCTCAAGCTGAACACTTTGAAAACTAAAGACACAGCCATTGATTTTTAGAGAGAAAACTGAGACACCTGCTAGTACTGACATCAGTAGCAGCAGTTAGTGCAAAGCTACAAATATCTGGGCACTGTGATTGACAGCTCTCTCCGATTTAAAGAAAAGTTTCAAGCAGCTTGTAAAAAAAGGGCACCTGCATCTTTCTTGCCTAACAAGAAGTCAAAGGGCGGCACGGTAGTACAGCGGTTAGAGCTCGTGCTTCACAGCTAGAAGGTCCGGGTTCGATCCCCACCGGGGCCTTTCTGTGTGGAGTTTGCATGTTCTCCTCGTGTCTGCGTAGGTTTCCTCCGGGTACTCCGGTTTCCCCTAACACTAAAACATGTACAATAGGCCAGGATGAATGAGAGTGTGTTTGAGAGTGTGCATGGGGGACGACGGATGGAAATTAGCCCAAGGCTACAATCCGGTGTGGCTTGTTCATTAACTTGCACTGTCCCTACCAAATAAACCAATAAACTAAACTAAATACAACTTAAGAGGTAAAAGGACTTTTGATAAACATTACTCTAGAACAACTTTAAAAAGCATGTGTCCCACGAGATGTGGTGTAGAAATATGGAAAAACCTAGATGAAAGCATCAAACTTTGTAATAACCTGGCAAACTTCATAAAGGTTTATAAAGAATCAATAATTCTCAAATATGAACAAATACGAGTTGTAGTATATATAGGTAGTATATTCTTTTGCTGCTGTTTCTTTTAAGTTATTTTTTATTATTGTTCTTTATTATTTGTTGTGACCTTGCCCTATGTTCCCTTGTTTATGATTTGTCTATGATTTGTTACCTTGTACTACGTTCCTTGCTTTGATCTTTGATTTTTAATGGAAATGTTATTGTTTTTAATTTTGGTGTGGGTCAAATAAGCTTTTGTTTCGGCCCACTCCTTTTGAGCAGATCATCTGCTCAAATAAACAAATAAATACAAAATTTATAAAAAATAATAATGCTGTCTCATTTCAATATAGACAAGACAATGCTCACTATCTTTTATAGATCGTACATTGAATTAGTTTTGTCGTTCTCGTTGGTGGCTTGGTTGGGAAGTCTGTCACTGAAGGACAGGAACAAAATGAGCCAAATCATGAAATGGGCCAGCTGTTTGATTGTACACCCAGCAGGTGCAATGTGTAGCTACTAACATATTGAACTGTGACTCCCATCCTCTGTTCAAGGAGTTTCATTCAGCTCCCATCAGTTCATAGGTTTCAGGTCCCAGCTGCGGAAAATCGCACTATAGGAACAGCTTTGTTCCCTCCGCAGCTGTTCATTTGAATAAAGCCTGGCTGGTAATAGACCAATTAATCAATTTATTAGTTAAATTAATTACTTATTACTTTAATTTAAAGGAGACGTACCTCAGCCACGAGACGGACGTGACAGGAAAGAAGCAGCTGAACAGTCTGACTTCAAACTCTGTTTGTGGTTGAAATGTAGCTGGAAAAGGTGGTTCATGTGAACTTTAGGTGATATAATGTTGTGCTGTTTGGCGTGGTCTGTGTTTGGCTGTTTGTGGCGCTGTTATGACACCGAGATTAAAAGGAGGAGCTATGCTGTTTTTCTGTCCGTATTTCACTCTGTCATTGGCTGTTTTTTGATGGTTTGGTTTGTGAGTAATGTTAGCTTAGGGCGGGTGGGGCTGAGTCCATTCTGCTTTGGGCTCACACACACATCCATGCAGTTATAGTTCAGAGATTTGGATGATTGGAGTCGCTGTTACTCGCTCATTAGTTTGTGTTGGTGTTTGCCCTTTCCCGTAACACAGGGCAGGTGATGGCTTCCACATCATTCCAACCAATAATGTAGTTTGGTCTATTCACTGCGTTCCAAATTATTATGCAAATTATATTTTTCTCAGATTTTCTAAATTATCAACTCAAATGACAGTCAGTGTAATTTAAGTCTTTAACTGTTAGAGGATAATATGAATGTGACTGAAAAAACCTCCCAATGATAACAGTTAGTTTTTTATTCAAAAATAAATATAATAAACAACTCAAAATCTACTGTTTCAAATTATTATGCAACTCATTGTTTCAATACATTTTAAAGGTTGTAATTAACTGAAAATTATAATTTGTTGAATTTGCAGCATTAGGAGGTCATATTTACTGAAATCAAAAGCTAGTTCAATCAAAAACATCTTAACAGGTCAAGTTATATTTTAACATAGGAGCCCTTCTGTGATAGCAGCTTTAAAATTCTTACATCCATTAAACTTGTGAGTGAGCTGCTGTTTGGATGTGAACTGCCTCCCACCCTCATAGATGTTTTGCTTGAGGCTCCAGAGGTTCTCAATAGGGTTGAGGTCAGGGGAGGAAGGGGTCCATATCATGAGTTTCTCTCCTTTTATGCCCATAGCAGCCAATGATGCAGAGGTATTCTTTACAGCATGACATGGTGCGTCATTTTCACACCTTCAGGGATCCTAAAGGGGCCGACCAGCTCTCTCCCCATGATTCTGACCCAAAACATGACTCCGCCCCCTCCGTACTGACATCACAGCCTTGTTGGGACATGGTGGCCATTCACAAACGAGCAACTACTCCCATCCATTTGACCATCCAGGGTTACACGGCACTCATCAGTGAACAAGACTGTTTGAAAATGAGTCTTCATGTGTTTCGGAGCCACTGCAGCCGTTTCTGCTCGTCAGCATTCACTGGACTTACCTGACAACTAATCATCCCAGGCGTCTGAGATTTATGTCAGTGATTCAAAGAGCCCTGAGACACAATACCATCCATGAGTTTCATTGAAAAACTTTTTCTTTTCTTTTTTACCTTTATGGCACTGAAATACAATTTTCATAATAATTTGGAACGCAGTGTAAGCTCTGTGGGATTTTCTTTTCAGTGGAGCTGCACAAATGGCATGGATATTGACAGTGGTCACGTCTGCATGTAAAAAGTATGGAGCACGGAAAGATCAGCTAAATCAGGATATGATTCACTCGCTCAGGGGTAAATGTGGCTGGAATTAGGTCCGGATGCTCAACACATGGTCCAGCTTCACCGACAAATTGTTTGAAACAGTTGTACGTGTCCTTTTTGAAATTTTTATGGGAGAAATTCAGCTGAGCACGAGCACGAGTCACCATTTATTTCTCAATGTGGTGCTTTGGTTTGACAAATAGGATGAAACTCCGTTTGTTAGTCCTTATCAGAGTCTCTCTAATCGCTCTGACACAAACCACAGCTACAGAGCTTTGTTTTCACCGTTATTCTGTGGTTTGAGCAGTTATTCAGCTGAAACTGACACAGAAATGCAGGTTGATTGTGGCGAGCACAGTGCAAATCAATGGAGTCGGACAGAGTTTGTCCGATTATAAAGAGATATGCAGCATGTGTGGTCAGTCGAGCTATTTTTCAGCTCAATCAGGAAACCAGACACAGCCCTACTTATTCAGGAAAGTTGCGAAAGTAGGTCCTGCCCTCTGGTGGACATCAGGGGTAATACTGACCTGAGAACGTGGTCAGAGTGAAGTAGGCCACGTCCATGAGCAGCTCCACCTCCCTCCTCCAGTCCAGCCATCGCTTCGACCCTGACCAGGACAAACATGAAGAACAGTCACCAACTACACCAGGATTTCCACACCTCTTTAAAAGAATTTTCCCAATCGATTTCAGTGACCAAAGTAGCGCTCAAGTCCAAGCTGCTCCTCAACGGCTTGAACTACATTTCTTACTTAAATACACCTACGAAAATCAGTCAAGTTGGTAAGTCAAATCGATTCATTTTTTAAAATATATATTAATGATATGGCTATCTTTGTTTAAAAACTGCACAGTGGCGTTTTTTATTTGGCGGTTTTTACACTGATCACTTTTGCTATTTCTGGGTTTGTTGATGCACTTTAACCAAAAACAATAAATATGTTTAAAATATATGTACAGTCAGCAGTTATTTTATCTTAAATGGGGGTAAAAAAAATCGCTCAGCTCATAATTTTAGATGCATTTTCTTTTTTGATCAGATTTTTTTTTTAGCATAATCTGTAAACATTTAGGTTAATAAACTAGCAGTGTTTTTTCACAAACCACTGCATTTTCTTAACATCGAACACGGGACAGGACAAAAACTTAATTACGCTACTAGCAAAAGAAAAACGGCTACAGGGTCTTTATGGAGAAGTAACTCTTGTCATATTTATAAAGTTAAACTAACTAGCTACCCCTCCTGGAACCGCAACCTTAACGTGGTGGAGGGGTTTGAGCCCGAATGATCCTGGAGCTCTGTTGTCGGGGGCTTCGTGCCCCTGGTAGGGTCTCCCATGGCAAACAGGTCCTAGGTGACGGGTCAGACAAAGAGCGGTTCAGAAGCCCCTTATGAGAGACCAACAGGCCCGGTTAGAACCATGAGGCCGTCCTTCTGTGGACCCACCACCTGCAGGAGCCATAGGGGCTGGTGCAGCTCCAACAGCTGCCCCCACGACCCGGCAACGGAAAAGTGGAAGAAGATGGATGGATGGATGGATGGATGGATAACTAGCTACACCAGCTGTTCGCATGTATAACTGTCAATCATGAAAGTTTTTTTTTTAGTAGTTATAGCATTCAGTAATTTTTACTTCTACTTTAGTAATATTGTAATTGAGTATCATTAAAGTTATAAAAGCTTCAAGTAGATTTAAAATATGCATATGTAGTTTTTGTTCCCCTTTTCCCCCAGAAATATTTATTTCCTATATATTTTGGGGTATTTTCTTTGGATATATTGGGATTTTCACGTTATTACAAGCTTTGTTTCTCATGATTTATGTCAGTGGTTCCCAAAATGGGAGTCGGGACCTCTCAGGGGTCAAGAGCCCTTGGGTGGGTGTCTCGACTCCCCAGGTGATTTCAAAATGAAACACAAAGCTCCTGTTTTTAGTATATTTTGATAGAGTGATAAACAACCATAAATTGTGAAATCCATTCAATCCAAAATAAACAGCTTAAATACACATTAACTTGTTTTTTTCTGCCTAAAGTAGCACGAAAGACGATAACTTTATACAATGGGGTCCCACGGTGCTGCAGTGGAGAGGGTGACCAGCACTAAGTTCCTGGGTGTGCACATCACAGAGAACCTCTCCTGGACCATGCACACTACAGCACTGGTCAAGAAAAGTAATCAGCGTCTCTACTTTCTCTGCAAGTTAAGAAGAGCCAGAGTTCCAGCCTCTGTTATGTGCAACTTCTACAGAGGAACTATAGCGCATCCTGACCAGCTCCATCACTGTGTGGTTCTTCTACAGAGGGACTATAGAGAGCATCCTGGCCAGCTCCATCACTGTGTGGTTCTTCTACAGAGGGACTATAGAGAGCATCCTGACCTGCTCCATCACTGTGTGGTTCTTCTACAGAGGGACTATAGAGAGCATCCTGACCAGCTCCATCACTGTGTGGTTCTTCTACAGAGGGACTATAGAGAGCATCCTGACCAGCTCCATCACTGTGTGGCTCTTCTACTGAGGGACTATAGAGAGCATCCTGACCAGCTCCATCACTGTGTGGCACGGCGCCAGCACTGCCTCCTGTCAAAGGAGCCTCCAGTGCATCGTGAGAGCAGCGGAGACGATCTGCGGAGCCCCTCTCACCACCATTAAGGACATGTACTCCACCCGTCTCACACGCAAAGCCGTCAGAATCACCAGGGACCCTTAGCACCCATCACACAGTCTCTTCAAGGTAATGCCTTCAGGGAGGAGACTGCGGAATCTACGGGCCAGGTCCAGTTGACTTAAGAACAGTTTCATACACCAGGCTATCAGGAAGCTGAACTACCTCCCTTCCCTGTGCTCCCAACCCTAACTCCCCACCTCCCGTTCCACAACCAGGATGAAATGTCGATTCATTTCATTGTGAACTGAATCAACAAATAAATAAAATCTTTTAATCTAAGCTGTTTCTGTGCCAATTTTGGGGGTCTGAGCCAAAAAGGTTTGGAAACCGGAAACCCATGATTTGTGTCACAACTAATGTCTTTTACCGCGCCTCACAGTTCGAACTCGTGCCTCACAGTTCAAAGGTCCCGGGTTCGATTCCCACCTGGACGGGGCCTTTCTGTGTGGAGTTTGCATGTTCTCCCCGTGTCTGCGTAGGTTAGTGGTAAAAAAAAAGTGCAATAGGTTAATCCTCCAGCCAGGTGTTTCTGACTACCAGCCTGGCTCCACATCATGGAGATGGGTCCCGAGCGCCAGCCCATGCTGGCCTACAGGTCGCCCCAGCAACATTGAGGATGGGTCAAATGCAGAGAACAAATTTCTCTACAGAGATTAATAAAGTATAACTTAACTTATAGTACTCACATGCCTACTCAAGAAACATGTTCTCCAAGTACTTTATTTATTTATTTATTTATTTGGTCACTACTTTTTATTTTTATTTGAGAAAATTATTTCAAAGCAAGATTACTCTTACTCAAGTAAATACTATTAGGGGGATCGCCGTGTTGTCACGTCCGAGGCACTGGTGGGCAACGCAAATGTATTAAATAATAATACTTCTATGGTGGGTCAAAACATCGTTCACAAACAGAACATTGCTTCCATGAAAAGATCGGCGCTGTAAAAGATCTGTGATTTAAATAAACAGCTCTTGAAGCTCGGAAAAATCAGCTGTTTGCCCACCAGTCACCAAAACATCCGGTGAAAATCGCGGAAATAAACAATAACAGCGATCCTCCCTATATGGCTACCCTTCCCACACCTGTATACAACGGTGTGTTCTTTGGCATCATAACTTCATGACTCCACATTCTTTAGAGCAGTGGTTCCCAAAATGGGGGTCGCGAGGCCCTGGATGGGGGTCTCCAGATGATTTCAAGATGAAACAAAAAGTAAAATACTACTTTTCTTGTATATTTTAGAGTGTAAAACAACCTATAATTTGTTAAATCCAATCAGTTATTCAAAATAAAACGTTTAAATACATCTTAAAATGTTTTTCTGCCCTAAAGTAGCATAAGAGGCAATAGCTTTACACAATGGGGTCCCAAGTTGTTTAAAGCTCCTATATCATGCAAAATCGACTTTTTGGAGTTTTTAACCATGTTGTTATTTCCTTATCAAAAACACCCCCAGAGCGGCTTTTGGCTTCATTCACACAGTTCTAAGTAATCCTCCTGAATCCTGCTCTCTGAGCAGCTGCTCCGCCCTCTCCTGGTAAACCACTGAGCTGTTCAGTTGTGTCGTCAAAAAGGAACGGAAGTGCTCTACGTCTGTAATGTAAAGACTTACGGCCTGATTTTAATTTATAAAACAGCTTCTTTTTTTTGTTGTTGTAAGAGAGCAATAAAGAAGAAAAAATAAAAAACTCTACGTCTCCGACCGTCTGTGCTGGCGACCGAAGGGTGCATTGTTTGTGAAGACTGAGCTCTTTCTAACCTACTCTGGACACCGCCTGTTCATTTTGCTTACCCAACGATAATGTCACGGATGCGCATTCGCCTCTATTAGATCCATGGTTTGGCTACGAGAGGACTAGTCAGCCTTCCTAAAGAAGAGTGCACTCGCCAGAAGTTGGAATTTCTTTCTGGGATTCAGCGACTGTATCAACCAACCTGATGGATGCTTGGTGAACCTTGGCCAGAATCAAAGTGGATTCACTTTTATAACCAACGCGATCTCATGGGGAGTCCAGACTGAGCAGTGAGTCAATCAAAACGTGTGTTAGCGTGTGTGTGTTAGCATGTGTGTTAGCCATTTATGAAACCGTGTTGCACATGTCAACTCCTTATAACTGCATTATGTGAAGTAACTTCACTTTTTGCAGCGATATTTATATTTATAATACTACAAATGTGGAATGAGCGGAGAGAGGGGCGGAGTTAACTGAATCGAAGCGTCTTGTCTTCCGGGTAGGGAAAATACCCCCCAAAAATACTTATATTTCTCTCAAAAATGAGTACTCCATAGTGATAGAGGTACAATATATCATATAAATGCCTATACCTTACTTTGGAATGGCTAAAATAGCATGATACAGCTCCTTTAAGTGTCAATATTTGGGGTCCCAGCCAAAGACATTTGGGAACCCCTGCTTTAGAGTATCAGATCTGACCTGCGACAGTCTGGAAAGCCTGGTTGGCGTTGTTTCTCAGGACACTCTGGTAATACTCGTCCTTTTGGCTGGAGCGGATCAGCTGAGCCTGGTTCGCGGGGACGAGAGGCATTTTCCCGGGCCAAGCTCCGTCTGCATGCCCGCTCTCACCACGGCTAGACTAATGCTACCTCCCCCAGTCCACGCTCCAGACCGTCCGGGGCCAGGCTACGGTATGAACAGCGTACGGCCACTTGGTTTGACTTTTGTTCACGTGAGTTTGGCAACGAAGAAGCAAAAATATGACAGAATGACACGACTTCCGTTGTTGTTGTGGTTGAAACAGACGAGTGTAGAGGAACTTCCGTGGCTCGCTGTGCTCTGCCGCCCCCATGCGGCTGGGAAACCATAGTGCAGCTGATTTCTAATTGATTGACTGCGGAACTTTCCGCAGTCAATTATTGGTTTTCATGTTCTTTAATATTATTATTATTATTATTCCATCGTTTTCCTGAATTTAAGCACCTTTCAGCACTTTCATGCTTTGTGCAATTTCTGCAAGTTATGCATCAAAATGTTCCGCATGTTGAGGAGATTATTGCTATTACTTTTGGGACTTCTGCAATTTACGGTTTTTCCGCAATCGGACGAAATACCGAACATTTTTCCCATTGACGCATAATGGGGCTCCCGCAAATTCATGCTTTTCCGCATTTTTTTCCGCATTTTTTTCCGCAATTTCTGCAACTTGTGCATGTTCAGCTTCCGCAACTTGTGGGTTTTGAGAAAAAATTGGCCTTCTGCAGTTTTCCAGTTTTTTTCTACGGGATTTTGACATGTTTGCATTGGTGTGTATGTGGTCTCTGCCCCATTAGTGTGTATGGCGAATCCAGCCAATGCATTTTAATAGGATTTCTGGCTCTCCATGTGTTTCAGCCATTTGTGCAGCTTCTGCAATTTCAGCATTTACGCGATTTCAACAGTTTGACCAGTTTATGGAATTTAAAAAGTTTATGCAATATAAATAATTTATGCAAATTAACCACTTTATGGAATTTTACCAGTTTACGCATTTTAACCAGTTTACGCATTTTAACCAGTTTATGCAACATAACAATTTATGCCATTTAGGATTCATGAAATTTAAATGCAGTTTATATAATTTATGCAAATTAACCAATTAATGCAATTTACCGTTTTTTTTGCAATTTAACCTGTGTATGCAACATAACAGTTTGTGCAATTTAAACTGTTCATGCATTTTACCGGTTTATGCAAATTAGATTATGCAAATTAACCAATTTATGAATTTTACAGGTTTTTTTGCAATTTAACCAGTTTATGCAATTTATCCAGTTTATGCAATTTCACCAGTTTATGAACATTAGATCATGCAAATTAACCAACTTATGCAATTTCTGCAATTTCTGCATTCGATTCCTGCAGTTCCGCAGTCAATCGCAATGGCACAGCCATTGCTGCATTTCTAGTGTTCTTTTGTTTTTGACTGTTTTATTTTGACTGAAGTATCTTAAAATATATAGGTCTTAACTACATCTTAATGATGTGTTTTTAGACAAAATAAACGTTCGGTCGGAGGATGGTAAGTGGTAACAGCTCTTAGTTTAGGAGTTCCAGGTGACATCACAGCATTCTAAAGGCCTATAATATATAGAGGTAAAATTATTTTGTTTTTGAGTACATTTTAGGTCTTGTACAGAGAGAGCATGGACACAGTGACTGATATTAATGATCATTTTTGTAATTTATACATTTTCGGTGCTATGTGAGGGCCGGTGCTATGTGATTTGGGCAGCTCCAACGGCTGCCCCCACGACCCGGCAACGGACAAGTGGAAGATGATGAATGAATGAATGAATGAATGAATGAATGAATAAACATTTTCTTTTTAGATACGACTTGTGAAAGTGTGACGCAGTTAATAGGAAAAACCAATGGTCTCTGCATTGCGACGACGACACTGGAGGCTAGAGATGTGCGGGTCGGCTTTTTTTCTGATCCGCACCAACCCGACCCGCAGTAAATCAAACCCGAACCGCCCGATCCGCAGAAAAGTGTCTCAGTATGCGGACCCGACCCGACCCGAACCCGCACACATTAAAAAAACAAAAAACGTCATGAGTCAGGCTGCAGCTGGACTTCACTCAAACGGGAGCGCATCACGTGACCGCGAGTTTACAGTGGAGAATTAGCAGTTGATGCTTTGTTTTGCTACTGCGCTGCTGAGGAATCTTTGAAATCGCTTATGGACTTATCAGGAAACGAGGAGCAGAAACTATCATGAGGCTTTACTTCTACCACGTCATGGACAACTCTTTCTGTCAAACTAAACGGAGTTTGGACTAAGGTGGAGCAGCCTTAACCTGACGCAACAAGAAGTTGCTCTCCTCAGGTTAGTAAGATGCTTTGTCTTTGTTATTTTAGTTTTACCTTGCTTCATGTTGATGCATTACTTTCAACACATGTGCGTGTCACACATGTGCTTGGGCATTGCTGTTGTGCCGCATGGGGCGACAGGCCAGGCGAAAACAACAAACAAAACATCGTAATGAAACGTTTACCCCATAAAACTAAACATTCAACAAAACACAGCCGACTGTGTGGCATTTATGGATAAGAATACACTGTATGTTGTAAGCCAACAATGTAAGGACAATAAAAAAAGTGTGCTTGTAGTAACCCGCGCATCACTACTGGAGGCCGGCATTGCTCTGCCATTGCTGTAGTACCGCCATATAGCCGCTAGTCCCCCATTGGAATCCACTGCACTTTGACACGTTAAAAACAACTTTAATGCCCGGTGCTTAATTTTTTGGAACTTTCTACAGCTCGATATTCCTCCTGTGATTACGCTGGGTTAGACACAATCAGAGGCACCGGGCTGGTTATCGTAGGATACATTTTAGAAATCTCGTACTTTACGAGGGTCGGACTGTTAGCATTGGAGCTGCGCAAGCTACACGTCACGCAAGGGCGGAGTCTACAGTGAAGATCCCGCCCTAATGCCCTTTTTAGGAACATGCTTCGTCAGAGCTGGGGAGGAGGAGTCTGTAAATCTGCCATGATTTCCCCCTCGAACGTGGTCATTATGGTAAACGGGAGGAGTGAGGAGGAGTTGTCTATTCTTTTTAACAGTCTATGGGAAAAACTGGCTCCTGCCCCCCACTGGGTCCTGTGACATCATCACATTCTAGAACCTGCAACCCAGCAATTGCAGACCGGGTAAATGTAAAAGATCTTTATAAATGACAGAGATCTTATCAGAGTCATATGCAGAGGCAGGTAAAGTAGCCAAAATATTCACTTAATTAAGAGTAATGTTAAAGGTGCACTTATGTAAAAAAAAAAGAGAAAAAAAGTGAACCAGTGGCCGTATGAGTGGTTAGCTTAGCGCCTTTACTTTCCATCCCGGTGGCTCCTATGATGCTTCGGAATCAATTTTATTTCAGTTTTCTTAGTGTTTCTGGTAGGTTTTCAGAATGGAATGGATACGGTATGTAACCACGGATACAGTTCAATCATCAGTGAGAACTCAAAAAAAAAAATATATATATATATATCCCGGAGCATCCTACAGGCCATCAGGGTAGTAAGTAAAGGCGTTATGCTAATCATACAAGCATCCACTTGCATAATGCACCTTTAAACACTACATGTCTGAAGCTACCTGGGGATGGTGCCGAGCTGAGTGACCAACACAGGCTAGGGTTAGAGTTTAACCACTTTTTAGGGCATTTAGTTTGCTTCATGTCAACATCAGCCAGGGTTGTCAGTAGGGATGGGCAACATGAAGCTTCATGAAACACCAAAGCATTTGAAGCAATTGTGCCGAAGCTTCGAAACACAGTTCGAAACCGACTCCACAGTGACATCAAGAGGCAATGTTTCAGTACTACAAGATTCACAATGGTTCAGCCGAGAGATGAAACACTACACCAGTGGGTGCTACGTTGTTGATGTCGTTGTTGTTTTTGTTTTTCAGTAGGCTTATGTGTGAGCTAATGTTGTTGCCCTGTGCCCTTTGGCTATTTCAGTTATCCTTCATTCTGTTTATGCTTTAAATCAACGTAAACAAACATTCAAAAAAAGAAAAGAAAAAAAAGACACCCACGTCTTTGGGCGAAGTTGCCTTGTCAACAATATGATGCAATAGATACAACCCGTAAATCACGAGTGTCCTTTGATTCTCTTCTCACATGTGAGTGTAACAGTGGTGTTTCGGCTCTGCGTTGTGTTTCTATCAAAATTATCTCTCGGACTCTTTGGAGGCGACCACACTCCATTTATTAAACAATAAAACATATAAGAGGCACAGTCCCTGCTCCTCGTGGTGGTAGCTCCTTTGATCCTCCAGACGCAGCAGTCTTGTACGACTTCCTGAGCTCGTCTGCCTGGCGACAGGAAACCTCCACAGACACCATGTGCGTCGCCGGCGAGGCCACAGCGACCCCTGGCGGCGCAGTGGTAGCACCACACATCCAATTGCAGGGATTTACCATAGGTCCAATATAACCCTGAATAATGGGGTTTGTAAGATCAAGACTCGTCTATTTTCTTTGGTTCGGTCGTTTGATTTCAAACGCACCTATAAGCATCTTATTCAGTATTGTCGCTGATAAAATTTGAATAGACCTACGTCTCACATAAGGTTGGCCAATACTACTGCTACTACTCCTTCTACTAATAATAATAACAATTCAGTCAAGCTTTTATTTGCACATATTAAAACGGCCACAAGTACATATGTGCCATAATTTTGAAATCAGTGCTTCTGATGAAATCTAAATGTGTTTAAAATAAATCAATTTTTCATGAGGCTATTATTTGGTGTGTGTTTGTATGTGTTATATTGTCATAAATAAAGACGGAAGGAGTTTATAGTTTCACATTTCAAGATTTTTATTAAGAAATATAATTGTCTCTGCTCTGGAAGGACTTGGTCTATTTCTTTTCTTACTAATAACTTCTCCTGCTTTAGAAAACACTCTCTCACAAGGTACACTTGTTGTTGGCATACACAAGTATTTTTTAAGAGAATGAACAAATGTGGGAATCTCTCTCGTCTCTCACAAAACCCACAAGGGACAGATGTGCTGAGGTCTTTTAAACTTTATGGGAGATAGGTTGAGACAGGTGCGCTGTTCTGTGGTTCGTTGAAACTCCCGTCAATCAAATGCGTGTTCGGCACGGGTGCCCCCTAGTGAAACACTTGCCAAACAGCGGCGTTTCATGAAACGTTTCTCAGATCCAGTCACGTGACATGCGCGGTTTGAACCTTGTTTTGAAGCAGCGTTTTGACACGCATGCGCCATGAGACTTCGACACAGTGTCGAATCCCGTGGTTCAAGACGGCCATCCCTAGTTGTCAGAGATTAGCCTTGCCGCGGGTGAAAAAAGTCAGTTTTTTTTTGTCTTATAGCTTATTTCATTATAAAAATCACTATTTCTAATGACAAAACCTCAAACCCAAGACTTGAAGAGCAGCTTTTTTGGAGAGAGAGGGGGGTAAAGGGGCGGTTTCTCATCGTCACAGGAGCACACGGCTCTGCATAGGACAAAAACATTGAAGATTCCAGCCACGCCTTATGTCTGTGGATTTTTGTTGTTTTTTTCAGATATTTTTGGGTGGGTTTGGCTGCGGAGGCCTGGCAACCCTGACTACAGCTCCAGTTTCTATCGCTCCGTAATGAAGACACATACTTTAGACTCAATTCCTTTGTATAGGCTATTTTTGGACGCCGCACCAGAATGTTATGCTTCATAGGGCACTTTTGAATCCCCGTAATGCTTTGCGGCAAAAGCAGGTTCCGGTTCTGGCGCGTCAATGAAAAGCAGCGTAAACAAAGCTAGAGAGGACGGTATTTCCATAAAACTACGTTTTTGTCCGTGTAAGAAAAAGAAAAGTAGTCCATGCGGTTAATAAATGTTGTGACAATCATACCGGATGGAAACTAGTCCAAGATTGTGTGTCTATTGATGAATATTAACTGATGTAAACATTGCAAACAACAATTTGCGAGTCATCGTTTTTATTTTCAGGTTACATCCTCTACGCTAAATCATGGCAAACTAATAGGCAAAAAAAAAAAATCTAAAATATTTGTAAAAATAATAAAGACATTCAAACAAATGTACTCTTACATGGATTTTGTTACTAGATTCCATTGTTTTCAATCATTATTGAAATTAAAAGCCTTTTTTCACGTTACAACACTTTAATGAGATTTTGTTGCTTAAAATGGGTATTTGGAAATTAGTTAAATATGCACAATATATAACAATCTGTTCCACATTATCCTTCTGCTTATCGTGATCCTTCTGTCTATGTGAACATGAACCGCCACAATGCTTGAATTTTTTGCCTAAAAGCGTAAGAGACCCATGTTTCGCTGTCTATTTTAACACCGGAACCTGCTTAGCCGGAAGTGCGCAACGATTGTGAGCTTCCCTATTACTCATTATACTGAACATGTTGAGGAGCTGGGCGGAGTACAATAACTCTTAAGAGAATGATAGTTCAGTCTGCCTACTTCAAAAATAATGTTCATTTACAAAGTAATCCTCCAAGTAATGACAAATTTCAGACAAAAAGGTCAAGGTAATAATGGCAAGGCATGTTTATTTATACCGCACATTTCGTACACAAGGTAACTCAGTGCGGTGATAATCACACATGGTCTTTCTTCTGTCAGACTTCTTGCATCTTTAATACAAAATGTCACTCTTTCTGTAAAAACATTTGGCAGTTTATTGAGTTTTGTAAAAACAACATTTAGCTTGATAACACTCAAAAGTAGTCAGTCAATGTAGGAATACTGTATATTACAAACAATAGAAGTAACACACAGGAGCTGCCAGAGACACGAACACAGGAGCACACAAACCTTACTGAACTGAGCAATGTTGAAAACTGGTGTCATCTCAGACCAGAGTAAAGTTTCTTGAATCATATTTTGAGATCTGCAGCCTGAATTCAAGCGAGCCTCGACTGAACACCAAAATGAATTCAAAAGTTTTTGTTTTTTTAAATATCAGTTTCTGGTTGGCCTGTTTACAGTCTTTGAGTCACTGGAAAACGCTCAAGGAAAATTGCACAGTCTTTGGGAATTGCAATTCTTTCGGTGATTAATGGGCTTTTCTTAAACAAGTCCTGGGCAACACTGATTCTCAAAATAGAGTAAATGTCAATGTTGTCAAAGTCGATGTCTGTCCAATAATTCTGACCAATATGAAGAGAAAGAAGACAGGCAGGCTCCCCTGTCACACTGGGCAGAGGTTGGTTTTGAAATACAGTCTAACGCTCTGATCACCTGGGACTTTCTTGTGAGTCACCACTGCCCTCTCACCCCGAGCACAACCACTGGAACACAAAGATCTGTATATCAGGAACAGGCTGAGGAACAAACTGATTAGAACATCTGAAATAGTGAATGAACTGATGACAAAATAGAAGCTGACCAGCACTAACCGAGTATTACAGAACAAATCACAATGAAAAGGAACGACACGATTATGCCGTAATGTTTCCGTGAAGCAGATCCACACAGCACGTCCTCTGTCCGGTTTCCTGCTCGGATGACTTCTCCTCCTTCAGAGCAGCTGTGGAGCAGGAGGAGTCCGGTCATTAGGTTAGATCAGTCTTTCTCAAAAATCCTAGCCTTCACAATGACATCTTTAATTATTGCACTGATTCAATGTTTTGCGATACATTTATTAGGAATTATAATTTCAAAGGCCATTTACAACAATATCTCCATGCAAGTACCACCTACAGATTCCAAACCTTTCATCCTAGGACTGAATAATATTTTGAAGGTTTTTCCAGAGGCAAATATCTAACGGTCTAATCTACTTTTTTTTAAACTAGACAAGACATCCAAAATCCCTCAGAAAAAGTCTAAAAAAATCTTTTTAAACCTGGCTCACTCCATTATTCAGATTTCATCACTGAAAATATGGGGAGTTTTGGGCATTTTGGTATAAAAAGGCAGTGAAAAGGCCAGGGCTCATTCTACTCACTAGGGCATTGCTGGAGCATGTATGAGGAACTTTTTTTAAAGTAAAACTCACCCTCAAATCCACTTTTTTTTTGCTGATAAACTGTATAAATGAGTGTCCAATAGTGTTGTCTACATATCCTGGTCATAATTTTAGCACTTTAGTGCAAATTAGTTGAAAGATCAACTTTATGCCCAAAACTGTCAGTGAGGCGCCATCTACAGGCGATCGGTCTTTACTGCATTTGATTTTTTTATTTGGCGCCACTATGTGCCCAGGCTTGAAGCCTGACGTCAGATGCCCTCCCGCTCTGGGCTATAAAAGTGGCCTGTCACACAAAGACGCAGACCCTTCCCACCCCTCCTGCGCGCCCCTTAGTCCTCTAGGCAACGCCCCTTTTCTGTTGAGATTTTCAAATCTGAGGCTCTGAGGCAGAGGCTCTGGAAGGGGGGGTTAGTTACTCTTTAAATTTGTATACATTTATTGATGGTTCAACTTGTGTATAGTCCCTGAGGCGTAGCGCGTATGAGGCGTTACACTGCCAATAGGCTGTGACCTTATGGATTTGGGTAAAGCTGAACTGGAGCACTGGGTTAGGGCAGGGGCTAATGGTTTGTATTTTATTGTTATTTTGTGAAGCACTTTGTGACTTCTTTGTCTGTGAAAGGTGCTTTCTAAATAAACTGTACTTCCTGACTAACTATAAAAAATGATGATTACTATGTTGGGGAAAAAGCAATAGTTTGTGTACTAGGGATGTCCCGATCCGATCAAGTGATTGGAAATCGGGCCCGATCGTGTGGTTACAGACTCGATCGGGATCGGACATTACCTCCCGATCAGGACTTGGATATATAGAGTGCCTTGCGAAAGTACTAATACACCTTGCACATTTTGTCATGTTTACAACCCTAAATGTAAAGATTTTATTTTGAATTTTTTACTGAAAGTTCACACACAAGTAACAGACAACTGTGAAGTGAAAGCAAAATTATACATGATTCTGTTATTTTTCCCTATTGTCCCTATTGTGAACCACTGCTTTAAGTGACACACACAGTACGTACCGAGTCCAGGCCGTGCAGTTGGTCCCCTGCAGTGAGAAGGTTTCCTCTGGACAGTCTTCACACACAGTGTCTGCTGAACTAGTCCCTGAGAAGGAGGAGGAGCAGAGTTAACTTCTCTGTGTGCACAGTATGAGAGGATTCCAGAGTGTTCCTCACCTGGCTCTTTGACCCTCTGCCCAGGGGAGCAGCTGGAGTGTTTCTGAGCTGCCTCGCAGCTGCCCCCCTCACTGAGCTGCTGACAGAAGAACCCGGGCTTGGCGCCGCACACGCTGTTACTGACAGAGCTGCAGGGCAGCAGGGCCAACAACCCGTGTGCTGCAAACACAGACAAGTGATACAGTATAAAAGGAAGTCCTCAGTCTTTTCACAACAACCTCATCAAACACTGGACCTACATTGGACTAGATTCTGTCTAAAGTCTGTGTAAGCCACGGCTAAACCTGAAAAACTTCAATCACGACTAAAGCATCAGTGAAATGACTTCTAAATTAATCTACTTTGAGAACCACAGCTCTAAGCTTATCTGAGCAATGAAACATAAATACAAATTCTCAATGGAAATGTATGAAATATTAGCAGTGCACGAGCCAGTCTCATTAACAGACATGCACATTTTCGGGAAGTCTGCCGTTTTTACGTAGTGACCACACACATTTTCTCCATGCCTGTGAGTGAGTGCATTGTGTAAATAGTGTGTTAATACCACACATGTACAGAGTCAGGCTAACCTGAGTGACAGATGGAGCAGAGGAAACACCGAGTTTCCCCGTTGGGTTGGTTCATGTAGGTGCCGTTTGCACACGGTCTACAGCGAGTGCCAGAGTCCTCTGTGCAGTGCCCTATCACCACAGTACCTGCCAGAGCAGAGAGAGAGTCAGTTTTCTACAGGGTTTATACAGGCAGCAGCCATCTTTCCTTAAGATTTGCAAACATTCCATCAAACAACAAGGTGGAGTTTGGATACAATGGGCAACTTTTGAGCAAAAAGTTGCGTGGAGTTTTAGCCAGAATTGTCAGTAGTAGACCAAAAGTTTTGTATTTTTGAAGAACTTAGGCAGCATAATATTTGATGTCATTATTTCCATAAAATTTTGTTTTAATGCCAGTTTAATGCATTTTAATTACATTTAAGGCCTTAATTTTGGCAGTTTAGTTAATGACTTTTAATGCAACTGTCTCAGACAAAATTGCTATGACCCAGGGGTCAATCTTGGGACCCCTCTTATTCAACGTGTACACGCTTCCATTGGGTCAGCTAATAAACAGCAATAATGTGTCGTTCCACAACTACACAGATGACACTCAGATCTATGTGTCACTGATGGCAGGTGAACATGGGCCTGTAGATTCACTCTGCAAAACAATTTTCGCCAATTGAAATTGTTTTTGGCCCACAGACAAAGGGAAAGTGTTATCAGTCACCTCAGTCTCTCGCTCTAAACCCAAAAATCAGTTCAGAAATCTAGGCGTAGTGGAGACCAGGGCTATTTATCACACGGGGTAATAAAGTCAAATTGCTTTTTATAACCACACTAGAGGGCGCGGTGTGCTGGTATAGATTATATATGTATTGGTATTCGTCTTCCCATAATCATTTTCTCATTTGGACTGAAGACAATAGATTGTTTTTATGCCTTTCCCCAAACTTTAATGTCTTTTACTTTTGTAGTGAGAGCTTTCCTTTTGTTAGCGCCATAAATAAAAAAGACACAGATCTGAAAGACAAGAGATGTTTGCTTTGATTTTAGCCGTTTAGAGCCAACAGGCTTTGGTGCTTTGAGAAACTTGGTAATACAGGCTTGAAAAGCGCAATACAAGTGTAAGTCTTTATTATTAAAGCTGTTTGTTCACTTTATGAACAATGTAAGCTAGCCAACAATCTGGGTTACTGTCACATGGATTTGTCACATAGGGCATAAATGGCAGGAATTTTTTCCTTTTGTGAAAAATATCTCTAGCTGTAAATCCTCTTAAACTCTGGTTCCAGGTGAGGCACCATCGCAACAGACAATTCAGAGCAGCCAGCAGAAAGGTTTAGAATGGTTTACTGACAAAGGTATGGCGGGGTTATTGGTTGATTAGGATGGAGGTTGGTTGGCCATGAGAAGGAATGCAGTGGAGACTGAGGGGGGGAGGCTGTGCAGTGTGGGGAAGCAGGGCAGTGGTATTTTCTATGGGGAAACAAAGGAGAACAAATTACCAAAGTGAATAGCAGTACAAGGAGCTTTAACCAAAAGATAGATAAGGACAAGGGGTGATAAATGGGAAAATACATACTTCAATGCACGCACTGCTCTACTTGGGAAGGATTGGGGACTCCACCAGGTATGCCAGCTCCAGGGGAACAATGGCTACACAGGTGTGTCGCTCCCCTAATTATAGACCTGGGGTGGGGCAAGGAGGAGGCCAATGGAGGGGCCAAGACAGGGAAAAGGGAGGAGCCAAAGCAGGATGAGTAGAGGAGGGGGTATTTTCCACATTTTGTGTCTAATATATTTTTATCATGACTGCAAACAAATCAACAGTTAGTTCAAATGAGTGTCATGAACACATCTGGCATTGCTTTGCGACCGTTTTAAAACATAGTTTGTCCTTTTATCTCAAAAAGCAAAAAAGTTACAAACGTTTATCAAAGGAACAGGCCAGCGTTTTTCCATACTGAGATATGTTCTTACCTGAGCTTAGACGAGTTGATACTTCGCTGTCTGGTCTTTGTGCGTGCGCTCGGTCACGCAAAAAGACCAAAGATGTTGATAGCATTTGGCCTCTCCCAATGTATTCATATAGCTCCAAAAGGGGTGAAGTTAGAAGCGACCACGCTCTTCTACGAGCACGCACAAAGAGCAGACAGGTACGTATCAACTCGTCTAAGCTCAGGTAAGAACATATTTCAGTATGGAAAAACTGTGGCCTGTTCCTTTAACATAAAATTTGATAAACGTTTGTAACTTTTTTGCTATTCCTTTAACAACAGAAACTCTATTAAAAACAATAGTGACGACCTGCACATGGGGCACATCGTCACAGTCGATTATGTTTGTGTTTGACGGTTAATAACTATTTATCATTACAGAAAAAAGGAAGCGAGGTCTACTTCAAGTCAAGTGTTCAAGCTTTCATTTAATGCAGCTCTGACTCTTGTGGGATCAAAACCAGACTTAGAGACTTGTCCATGCGTTTGTCTGCTCACTGTTAGACAGCTGCAGAACAACCAGAACCAGGAAATATGACCACATTAGTCCAGTGCTCCGGTCTCTGCACTGGCTTCCTGTCACTCAGAGAATAGAATTTAAAACAGCTCTTTAGCACCAAAGTCCATCTCTGACATGTTAGAGCCGTATGAACCATCTCGGGCCCTGAGAACTTCAGGGAGGGGTCTCCTGGTGGTTCCCAGAGTCAATAATAAACACGGTGAGGCTAAAGTTAAATTCTGGAACAGTCTTCATGAGGATTTGAGACCAGCCTCAGACTCTGAAAACAGTTCTTTTTACCTGTGAATATGACACTGAAAGTATTTTATCTTTATACTGTAATTAATTAATTTTTATGTTGATGTTTCATGGATTGATTTGATCAGTTTTCTTGTAATTTTATGCAACTGTGACGCACTTTGAATTGCCTTGTGTATGAATTGTGCTCTACACATAAAAATAAGTCATATCCATAATTTACTTTTGCTTTATTCTTTTCAGTGAGAAGTGTTGTTGATTTGATATAGACTGGAATACTAACAGTCACTTTATGAGTTTACACTGAATCAAAGGCGCTGTTCTCAAAGAAGGCAGTGTAGAACTTGTAGCGACTGCTGGGTGGCGCCAGAGTGTGGTTTACTGTTCCATATCACATGACCATGAGGCCTGCAGGCTGGGTGTGGCAGATAAGACAGAGTCACGAGTCAGTTCTAACCCTACAAATAACGAAATCTGAATTCAAATTACAATTAAAAGGATGAATAATTGACAGAAAGAAATTGGCCAGCTGAATAATTTTATACTTAGAATAGGAAAAAACATCTCATTTTGAGTGAATTGAGATTTATTATCTTATTTTAAATACAATGCAATGTTTCTTAAATTAGAAGCCCTATATCTGATTTTTAGGTAACAAACAATAAAAGAGGAAGCCACTAGATTAAAATGTGAACTGTGGTCCAAACTCAGTCCTAACTTTATTTATGCCCCAGTTCTTCACACAGATAAGTTTATTGGGACGTTTCACAACTTGCAGGGTCACGTTTACAGAAATACTAGAAAACTAGACTGCGGGCATAGAGTGACGGTGGAGGTGGCCTTTGGGGAATCTCTAATAGCCCTTGAGATTATTTCTAAAAAATATAGAACCATTTCTTGCATCTTGATGGTAAAATGCATACATTTGTCTTGAGACTCAATATTTGCTTAAAAGCATGAATTTGTTTGAACCAAGTCTCCGGGGTATTTTTTTAAAAACTGGTAGCCCATCTTGTGTCTCTTGAAGTAGCCCTCGGCTCTAAAATGTTGGTGACCCCTCCTTTATAAAAATGCAGATGCAGAGTGTTTTTTCCCCACACAGTTTACAATATAGCTACAAACGCAGGGCAAAACACATTTTGAAAACGTGCAAACACTGGCAGATGTTTTACTTACCCCTTGACTGTGAGAGTTTATTCAGACTGTGTGTGCGTGAGTGTGTGAGTAGTGTGTTCTTAACATGGCGGCGCATACTGTAGGAAGTGAGCCAACAGTTGCGCACTCCCTGGCCACACTACAGCCAAAGAGAAGTTGTTCACTTTAGCTGCGCTTCAACTTTGCAGGGCCATTATTGGGGACGTGTGATCAGGTGTTAACCACACTGAGAGTAAATATAAACGCAGCAGCGGTAGTTTTCTCTGTGGCACGGCTCTCTGCCGGTGATGAGTCGTACGCCGAGAGAGACGGAGGCAGGGTGAAGACGTGTAACCGTAAGGAGGAGGGGGAGGGGGTTTACCTTCCCTGCACATGGGGCAGCACTGTCCGTCGTCCTGAGCCGCGTACTCCTCGGGTCGGCAGGAGAGCGCGGGCAGCAGTAGAAACACGCTCAGACCTGCGGGGGGAGGATCAGAACGAATTCAGCTCAAAACATGGCCGCAGCTCAGCCGAGCGCATGAGGCGAACGCCCTGCGCGCTCAGAGACGACTATAAATAGCCTAAACTTGGTTAGGATCCAGGTTTAGACATTCCCGTGACTTACCCAGACCTGTTAATGACCAAAACATTGACATCACATTTCTCTTTTGTTGCTGCTTGTCCTCAATAAAATGATAGGCGTGGCGAGTATTATTTTTTTGTTCACGGAAAACCCTAGGGTTGCCAGGTCCAAGACAAATTTCCAGCCCAATGACCTCTCAAAAATCGCCCAAATAGTATGAAAGCTAGCCCAATAATTCATCGAAGCTCTATTATTTGTCTATGGAGGACCGTGGCTGCCAAAACAATAAATAAAATAAAGATCAAATTTGCAAAGAAATAAATGCATTTATTGTAATAAGTGCATTTATGTATTTATATATTTATTTATGTATTTTTGTATTTATTGATATATTTTTGTTTTTATTTATTTATTTCTGTATTTATTTATTTTGTATTTATTTATGCATTTATTTTTGTTTTTATTTTTTTATTTATTTCTGTATTTATTCATTTATTTCTGTATTTATTTATTTCTGTATTTCTCTTAATGTATGCAAATCATGGCGTGGGTCTGGATCATTGAATTATATAGATGGAAGAGGCATGCTGTCCCAGCTCCTATCTCTTTACATAGTGGTGCTCAGTGGCGCATGAAACCAGTTTCGTCCGCCATAACGGCCCATAGTACCCGTATGACGCGTCACCTGTATCTATGCTCCGTACGGCCCAAGTGGGTAAAAGCAGCGGGAGCGCGCACAGCTGCCGACGAAGCCTCAGAGCGGAGCGGACGCCATTACGCTGTAAGTTAAATCTCTTGATATAATCGTACTTTAAATACAAAATGAATTTTTAAGGCCATTTGAGGCGATTAAGTTACTATGTTAAGATGATCTGTGGGGTCAGTTTGTCAGTGCAGGGCTTAATAAGCTAGATAGCCCCGCTCTTTTACAACAACCGTAACTTACAGCGGCCCTTCGAACGTACGTCGCCGCGCTAATGTACTCTCGCTCGGCCACTTTTCTGAGAAGTTTCGTAAGTGCTGGCCGTCTTCATATTGCAATAGAAATGATAAAAATCGACTTTTTACTTCACTGTATTTGCTAGTATAACCTCACCACTAGAATTGTTTGGCTGAAATACAAAGGAGCACTACAAAAGTGTTCTATATTGTATTATCATTAGTATAATTTGAAGTAAATGCTGTACCAGTACAGCATTTATCTGTACTGGATCCAGGGCAGATGCAGAAATCATGTTTTGTTGTTTCAATATAGGTTTTATTGGTACTGTACCTACGTTATCTGAAAAGAAAGGTATAAACATCACCACTGAAGTAACTTAAATGATTTACCATTTTTTTATTATCGAATCAAAAAGCTATTTTCAAAGCCGTGCAGCCTAATCAGAAAAACGATCACGTCTTCATTAGTTTAAATTGTTGTTGTTCTTGTTAGCTAATAGGCCTACTTTTTAACATTTAAACACGCTTGCCATGTGTAGGTTCGCAATACATTTTAGTACTGAGTAAAGAAAAAACTTACTTTAGGTGCCTGTTAGCGTTTATCCTAGTCCAGTCCCGTTCATTACCGTATTGTTGTCTGTTTGGCTCTCAGACCGCTTAACGGGGAAGACCTCTGCTCGTTCATGAGTCTTCACGCACACGCTCGCGCACGTCCACAGCACTGGTGACGTCACGTCATTGGAATACTTTTTAAAAATTGTTTTTGATGCTTTACAATTTTTTTACGAAGAAAAAAGTCCATGTCCTAAAAATAGTAATTTTAAAGAAATATATTTGCCTTAGTCTGAAACTCCAGATGCCCCGTGGACCATTTTACAGGCTGCTCCTTTTACATTGTTGTCTATGGCGAAAAAGGCTGTTGAGCCGTAGGGTGCAATATCACGGCCTGCCACTATCACAACTCATTTCAGAGCAAAGGGGGCGGACCCCCCACTGGTCTGGATGCTGCTGCTGTAAGGTGATTGGTTAATCTTTCTCCATGCACACATGCCTTGTCCAGCATAGACACTGCCAAACTAGGCGCTACTGCAACATCACAAGGAAATCTACAGGATTAAGAGGGTTGCGGTAATTTGATTTTTTCAGCGAAAGCTTTAAAATGTTTTAATATTTTTCAAAAATAAAAATGAATATGTTCCCACATTCTGAAGGCGTTTCTTATTCATTTCCTGAAAAATTTGCATGGATATATGCTTTTATTTAATGTTCACGTTTGAGCTTAAAGGGACTATATACAGAGTTTAAAAATGTTAAGATTATTCATTTTCCTCCCCCTACATGTTCCAGCAATGTCCTATTGTGTAGAATGAGCCCAGACCTGTTCACCACAACTGCCTCTAAAATCCTGCACTGTCACTCAAAAAGTTGTTACTTCGGGTCCAAAGTGCCGTCATGCACGAGCTTAATATAGACTGCAGTTACACGTAAGACCTGAGGTGGCAGTAGTGAGCAAGGCAAGGCAAGGCAAGTTTATTTGTAGAGCACAATTCATACACGAGGCAATTCAAAGTGCTTCACAGTTGCAGAAAAAAATACAAAAAAAACAGATAAAATCAATCAATAAAACATCAACATAAAGTTAATCAATTACAGTAAAAAGCAAGAGTGCAGATAAAATACTTTCAGTTTTCATATTCACGGGTAAAAAGAGCTGTTTTCAGCCTGGATTTGAACATTGTCAGAGTTGAGGCCTGTCTCACATCCTCATGAAGACTGTTCCAGGTTTTAGCTGCATGAAACTGAAACGTAGCTTCACCGTGTTTATTATTGACTCTGGGAATCACCAGGAGACCCCTCCCTGAAGTTCTCAGGGCCTGAGATGGTTCATACGGCTCTAACATGTCAGAGATGTACTTTGGTGCTAAACCATGAAAAGACTTGTACACAAGCAGAGCTGTTTTAAATTCTATTCTCTGAGTGACAGGAAGCCAGTGCAGAGACCGGAGCACTGGACTAATGTGGTCGTATTTCCTGGTTCTTGTCAGGACTCGAGCAGCAGCGTTCTGGATGTTCTGCAGCTGTCTAACAGCTCGTTTAGAAAGACCAGTGAGCAGGCCGTTACAGTAGTCTAACCTGCTGGAGACAAATGCATGGATGAGTCTCTCCAAGTCTGGTTTTGACACTATTCCTCTGATCTTAGCAATGTTCTTCAGATGGTAAAAAGCTGATGATGTTATTGCTTTGATGTGGCTGTTTAAGTTCAGGTCTGAGTCCATGATTACTCCTAGATTTCTAACCTGATTTTTTGGTTTCAGAGCGAGAGACTCAAGGTGACTGATAACACTTTGTCTTTGTGTCTGTGGGCCAAAGACAATGATCTCCGTTTTGTCTGAATTTAGTTGGAGAAAGTTGTTTTGCATCCACAAACTGATCTGTTCGATGCAGTGACAGAGTGTATCTACAGGCCCATGTTCACCTGCCGTCAGTGACACATAGATCTGAGTGTCATCTGCGTAGTTGTGGTACGACACATTGTTGCTGTTTATTAGCTGACCCAATGGAAGCATGTACAGGTTGAATAAGAGGGGTCCCAAGATTGACCCCTGGGGGACTCCACAGGTCATGGAAATTTTGTCTGAGACACAGTTGCCAATTTCGACAAAGTACGTCCTATCCTCGAGATAGGACTTGAACCAGTTTAGAGCAGTACCAGAGATTCCCACCCAGTTTTCTAACCTGTGAAGTAAGATCCCGTGGTCCACTGTGTCAAAGGCAGCGCTCAGGTCCAGCAGAACTAAAACTGAGACCTTACCTGCATTGGTGTTCATACGGATATCATTTGTCACCTTGATCAGAGCTGTCTCAGTGCTGTGGTGGGGCCTAAATCCTGACTGGAAAGTATCAAACACATTGTTAGATAGGAGAAAGTAAGTGAGCTGTTGATATATTACTTTCTCTAGGACCTTTCCTAAGAACGGTAGGTTTGATATGGGCCGGTAGTTGTTCAGTACCTTGGGATCAAGGCTGCTCTTCTTTAGAAGAGGCTTAATGACCGCGGTTTTCAAGGCCTTTGGAAATGCTCCAGTCTCAAATGAGATGTTAATTAACTGAACAAGTTGTGGTAACAAGCTGGTCAGCACAGACTTCAGAAATCTAGTGGGTAATTCATCAAGGCAGCATGTACATGAAGTCAGACCGGAGATAATCTCTTCGATTGTTTTGTCAGTAACAGGAGTGAAATGTGTCAGCTCAAGGTGTCTAGCTGGTGGCAGGGTTGGTATTTGTGTTGTGGAAATTATGGCATTTTTTATGCCTTGGACTTTGTCATAAAAAATATTGCAAACTCATTGCACTTAGATGTAGAGATTAGTTCTAAGGGCAGTGAAACTGGAGGGTTAGTTAATCTGTTTACTGTGGAAAACAGAACACGAGAATTGTTTTTGCAGTTTGCGATGATTTTAGAGAAGTATTTCTCCCTTTCTCCACGCAAAATCTGGTTGAACTCAAAAAGCACTTCTTTGTATATCTCACAATGAACCTGGAGCTTTGACTTACGCCATTTCCTTTCGGCTTTTCGGCACTCCCTTTTCTGTGCCCTGACCGAATCTTCACTTCTCCAAGGTGCCTTTTGTCTATTGTTAACCATTTTTACCTTGACAGGAGCAATAGTATCCAAACATTTAAGACGCTTGATGTATAAGAGTCCAACAGATTATCAACATTTGAACATGGAGGATTTTCAAATCTGATCATTTCCATAAACTGTGTCCTTGTTGTATCATTTATGTGTCTTCTCTGAATAGCTCCAGGCCCAACCAGGGGTTAAAGTGGGCGGGAACGGTCGGGAACGGCGTTCCCTCACCTTCGCGTGGCCAAAAATAAAAAAGTTAATGATTTCGACTTGCAATAAAAATACTAGGTCGGGCCAGGTGTAGGAACGGGTAGTTTTATTGTTAATTTGCTGGACAAAAGTCAGCAGCAGCTCAGTCCGCTCATGCGCGCGGGTTTAATGCGCCTCAATATTACAGTATTTATCACGAAATCATTTTCATCAACTTTACGAACATAAACTAATCCATAAACGGAGTCTACTCTTCACAAGCTTTAGCCCACTTTTTATTTCATATCAATCAGCCTCATATTGTCGGTTTTAGAGAGCAATTTAGGAAGCATATAGAGAAAAAGACGATAAAACAGTGTGGCGTTACGGCGCTCAGTTACGGCGCGATGTCGGCCTTTTTCACATTTCCTCTGATCTGATCCTCTGAATCTATCCGCGGTTTAAAAGTAAAAATAGAGTCATGCATTCTGGCTAAAGTTGAGTCTTTAGACTCGTGTGGAGCCTGTGTCTCCTCCTCACTGCTTAGCGCGATGAGCGGAGGAAAAACAGGGGCGGAGCTGATACGGGCAGCAGAGGGACTGGGGCCCCACAGCAGAGGGGCCCAACAGGAAAACACTGACACACACACTGACAGTACATAAAAACAGTAAATACATAGATTAGATAATAAAAGCAGTCTAATTGCAGCTATAAAAATCAGTGTTACTTTTTTCTTTTTTTTCTTTTTTTTTAGGAAACTAATCATAAAGTAGACAGTTCTTATTTTCATCACTGTAAAAGTCTAATTTAAACAGCATATTTTTTGCCTAAAATACACCAGATTGCACTAAATTGTATCTGATTATTCAAAAAATGTCCTGATGAGGACTGGCTGTTGCTCTACAAGAGTACATATAAAGAAATATTATTCTGTGAAATGGTTTATAACTTATTTTTAAAATGAATACATTAAAAGTAATATAAAACACAGCCTTTCATATATCGGCCTAATGTAGCATTCCGAGTCTTCAAGATTAGAGTTCCACCACCTCCCAAAATCCACTTTAACCACTGGGCCCAACCACTGGTTTGGGTGCAACAGACAAGTCAAAAAAGACACAAAAATGATCAGATAAAGCAACATCAACAACATTCACATTTGATATATTAACAGCTTTTGTAATAATTAGATCTAGAGTGTGACCCTTGTTGTGGGTCGCCTCACTCACGTGCTGAGTTAAACCAAACATTTCAAGAACAGCATTAAGTTCTTTTGCATGCCTGTCATTGGTCACATCCACATGCACATTAAAATCACCTGAAATGACCAAACAATCAAAATCAGTGCATATAAATGAAAGTAATTCAGTAAAGTCTTCGATAAAACAATTCTGTGGTGGTTTGTAAATAGTCATATAGAGAATGGAAGATTGTTTTATCTCCATTTTGAAAGACACATACTCAAATGATACAAAAACCCCAAATGACAATTTGTGGATGACTATATTGTCCCTGAATATTGCACAGACACCCCCGCCCCTCTGATTTTGGCGTGTTTCAGACACAAAATTGAAATTTGATGGACTACATTCAATCAAAACTGCGTTACCAGTGTTTTTGTCAAGCCATGTTTCAGTTAAAAACATAAAATCTAGATTATAAGAAGAAATAAAACGATTTATTAAAAAGGACTTGTTTTTTAACGATCTGGCATTGAGTACAGCATGTTTGAGATTTATCTGTGTTTGAGTGGATGGAATCTTTTTGCAAGGGATATGGATTAGAGTTCTTTGATTGGACGGTCTGACTGTTGCCCTCTTATCTAATCTATGTTGTTTGACTATACTAATTGTTTCAGAAGAACACACTCCCTCTATGGACCTCTGGTTGGTTTTGCGTTTGCTATGCATGGTAGCAACGCAGAGGCCCTTAATGTCCTAGACAGCAGCAGTGAAGCTGCTGGAAATCGGAGGTGGGGGAGGGGCATGATACTTCTTCGGGGATGAAAGCCTTGGTCTTGACATGACTGGAGTGCGGGGAGTCATTTGAATCCCTTGTTTTATCAAGGCTTCAAAATGGCTGGGAAATCCCATAGGTGACTTTGGTGATGGGAATGATTCAGAAAAATCTCTGGAGGGTGTAGATGTACCAGTCGGGCTCAAGGCCTGTGGTGGAGTTGAAGAAAGTGCTCCTTCGGCTGAATCATTTACTATAGATGCAGGTGGTGCTGAGCTTTTCCCCGGAGATGCAGATGCAGGTGGCGCCGCTGCTATGGTTGAGATGTTTTCCGGTGCAGCTAATTCCTTAACTGTGGCTGGATCCTTAACTGTGGCTGAGTCCTCTACTGTAGGTGCTGCTGGTGCTGCTGTGGCTGGATCCTTAGCTGTGGCTGAGTCCATTACTGTAGGTTCAGATGATGTAGCTGCGACTGAATCTTTTATTGGGGATGCAGGCGAAATCTTTGCTGGTGAGCCAGGAGCTCTTCTCATGCTCCTCTCTGCTCTCTCTTGTTGCTCAGGCCTCCACGAATTCTGCAGAGCGTGGAGGAGATTTTCCGTCAGTAGTCTCACTCCACCTCTGCTCAATGTGGTCCATTTCCTTTAAACAGATCGTCGCGTTTCCAGAAAAGATTAAAGTTCTCTATGAAATACAGTCCTCTTGACTCACACACTTTGGTCAGCCATGTATTCAACTGAAACAGCCGGGAGAATTTGTTTATTCTCCCGTCGATGTTTGGGATAGGTCCACTGATGAAAATTTGTATCGCGTCTTTGTCCAGGCAATCAAGTCTCTCAAAAAGTTTATTAAACTTTTCTTTCAGGACTTCAGACTCTCCGTTTCTTGTGTCAACAGCACCAACATGTAAAACAAGTTTATTTATCCCAGGGTTATTCGTGATTTCCTTGTTTAGAATGTCTGTGATGTCAGAAACTGTAGCAGACGGATAAGTGATTGTAGTAATTCTTGTGTCAAGGACATCAGATATGGCTCCGTCACCAAGCAACAGGGTATCTCTGGCCTTGACACTTGGCACAGTTCTTCTCTCTGTGTTTCTCTCTGACTTTTTCTGCTTGTTATACACATCCTATGAGAGGTGAAAATCTGTTTGTTAACTTTATTCCAGGTGCATTTTTACGAGCATGTTGTCTTTGCTTTGGCCTAGCACCAAGTTGTCTGTTTAGTTTCGGAAATGTTATGGTATCGTTTAGCTTTAGGTTGCAAGTATCAGTTTTTTCCGTCTTCTTACCGGGTTCCACAGGGAGCGTGTCATTAAGTCCTCTTTCCGTCTCTAAGGCAAGAATCTTGTCTCGTAGTAGGGAAATTTCTTGTTGATACATCCGACAGCTTTCACAAAGAGATGTTTTCCTTCCTCCCTCAGCCATGTTGACAAGATTTTCGTTGCTGGTTCGTCAAATGAGTTGTAAAAATGGCATCAAATGAGTAAAAAGCCTTGGTTCACTTAAAAGAAGAGAATAAAATCATATCCAAGATTTAGCATAGCAATAAAATTACCAACTTGCATCTAGTCCCTTTAATAAGACTCTATTTTGTGAGAATGACCCCTGTGTTATGATGTAGTAGAGGTGGTTATGTTGCTCCAGATTCAGACGGATGATGACTGCTCTAAACAGCTGACACGTGCAGTGCTCTGTCCACACCGCCCTGCCACCATGCGCAGTGTGCCTGTCTGTCACATTGACAATACACATAAAGTCAGTTCTTCAAGTTTTAAAGCAATCCCTCGCCTCTTTTGTTTCATCTTCTATCTGTGAGAGGTGATCACATTCACTTCACATTTGCATTTATTGTTGGCCTCAGTTCAACTTCCAACTGCCAGCTTATGACATACATATGCTTAGCCTGGAAAAATCCAGACTCACCGCTGTACCAGCAAGTGAGTCTGGTCACTGTTGCGACAAATCCATTTCCCACAGCGGTACACACGCAAGCAAACAGGAAGCGGAGGAAACCAATCAGCGAAGGGCGATGCGGTGTTATTAGCGGTTTTGCATTAATATTTGCGCAGGATTATGAATCACGAAACTCACCTACTGTCGATGTGTTTTTGGTCATTTTCCGCCGATTGGAGACACGCTTTCTCCAATTTGGTGCGTCGTTCGTAGATTGTTATTGAGGGGACTTCCGCGTCCCGTGAGTGACGCTGCTCGCTAACAACACGTCACGGCAAATAAACGAATCTGATTGCACGTGAACGGATTGATTTTGCGGAAGCCGCGAACGAGGGCAGGGTGACCAGACTGATCCCCCGCTGGATAAAAAATACAGAGGGGAATCATTCTGGTCTCACCAGGCTAACATATGCTGGCCATGCAAGAATTGGGATGTTTCGGCTTCCAGCATTTGTCCACAGAAACTTGCAAAAGGCCAACCATAGAGAAGAGCTGGAGTCAGGAGGAGACCCCGATGAGGACCACGCGTTGCAGATGAGGTTCCGTGAGGCAGCTCCTGACAGTTTGTGCAGAAAGTCTTTGGTTTAGCAAACCAGTTGTCCGGGGCTGGTGTCAGAAGATCTTGGAGGTGAACATGCTGGATGTGGAGGTCCTGGTCTGGTGTGGTTACCATGGGCGTAGGTTTGTATCTACAAGGTGGGGACATGTCCTCAAATATTTTGAAAAGACCAAAATGTCCTCACCAAATATAACTGTCCGCAGCAACAACAAAAAATCCACCAACTACAATTTATTCATCTGCTGCGCCTCCTCCTCGCTCCCTCAGAGCAGCAGCAGCACGTTCTCTGTGCAGTGATTGGTTGTCTTCCTCGCGTGTAATGCGTACGTGCACTTGTTGAACATAGCGAGGCGCCAAATTACAGCTAAGGTTTACTTTCTAAAAGTAAAGTTCGATTGGCATCGCTTTCTGAAAAGCGTTCAGTGAAGCCATGTGAGCCAGTGTCAAGAAAAGCGATTGCGTCGTAAAATGAGAGAGAAGAGAGAAGTAACTGTCAATCTATCAACGATTCAACCCATTTATATTTTATTGTATGTTTTATATGTCAGCCCACTGCCACAGCACTGGGTAAGGTTTAAAGGCTGAAACTTTACTTACGGCACTTACTATCCCTATGACTTTATTTTTATAAGATGCTCTATGTGCGACGCAGTTTATAGGCTGTTGTGTACTGTGCTGAGTATTTTTGGCTTCGGTAACTACTATGGGCTAGTATCCCATCAAAAAGCTGCATATCCATCCATCCATCCATCCATTTTCTTCCACTTGTCCGTTTCTGGGTCGTGGGGGCAGCTGTTGGAGCTGCACCAGCCCCTATGGCTCCTCTTGCAGGTGGTGGGTCCACAGAAGGACGGGCTCATGGTTCTAACCAGGCCTGTTGGTCTCTCATGAGGGGCTTCTGAGCTGCATATCTAATCCGCGTAAATTGTGCATTTTGAGGGGTAAACGCGAGTGCTTGTGAGGGATCGGACAGAGCTGGATATGAATGATATACTTAGTCCAAAGTTTGCGTAGACCGTCGTTCCTTCTGAGGGGGCCGTGCGTGCACGCATCCCAGCCAGGAGATGATGTGCGAGACAGAAGAAGCATAGCAGCGATCGCTGTTATTGTTTTCTTCCACAATTTTCTGTGGATGTTTTGGTGAATGGCAGGCAACAGCTGGCATGTAGCTCAGTTTATTTAAGTCACATTTCTGTTACAAAGCCAGAGAAGCTTCTGCCTATCATAGAACTATTTGGCTATTTGACGACATCACAATCACTCGTTTTGATTGCTGTGATGATTTGCTTCCTCCTGCATTTACACAGAAACACGCGATGTCTATAGATAATTAGATCAAATGGTTTAATTAAAAAACGATCAGAAAACAGTTGTTATGCTCTTTCCATTCAGCAGTGAGGGAGGGGCTGCACATGGGATAGAGGAGACTTACATGGTTACTTATTTTCTTGTATTATTATTTTTTTATTGACACCAAACCTACACGTGGTCTGCGGCAGAGTCCTGCACCGGGTCGGGTATCCGATGGGTACCCGCAAAAATTGCTGAAACGGGCGGATTTTACGTTCTGAAATTTTATCTGTGGGTTTGCAGGTGGGTAGTGATAACACACGAACGGGTTGTCGGGTAGCTGCTCCCCGCACAATATTGAATCTATATCATTATGGTGTCTACAGACCTAACCCCACAGCTCGTGCTGTTGCTTCTAAGATATGAATGAAAACGGTTTCCTGATTCTTTGTACTTTGGTGACAGTATAGTTTTACGAGCCTACATTTCTCTGACACTTGAGGCAAATCTCGCCTCTTTCCTCCCTCACTCTCCTGGATATTATTTCAATATGTGTGGGTTTGGAGTCTGTAGTAGCCTACCTGTCTGTCCAGCGATCATGTCATGATATAATCCCTTAAAACATGTTTGTAATCCAGTGCGTCCTTTATTTTTGATCGCGCCCAAGTTTCCATAAGTTTATTGAAGCTTATGATTCCTCTGATCCGAATGCCTGGGCTTGGGAAAGGTATTTAAAACCGCTGCTGCTTGACATGAAGATTCCCTCTTTCCAGACAGTGTCTCCGTTTCACTTGCAGATGATCAATACATTTTTCGCGAATCTGTGTTTTTACTCCTCCGGCCTCCTCACGCCACTCTGAACAGCGGTGCGTACAGACCAAACGCTGACACGCCACCAACTTCCATGTTAACCCTATGTAGACGTGCGCGCGTCGAAATGTAAGCAAAGCCGTCCACTCGTATGAAGCGTAGCAAATGCAAGCAGATGAGGATAAACGCGCGTCAAAGCCAGTGAGAACAGCGCGGTACAGAGCAGGGATGCCACGCCCACTGCTTCATGCACTCAAGTGATCACAATCTACACGTGCGTTCATTTACGCCTTGTTAACCAATCAGGGACTGGGCTCAAATATGCCTTTCATAGGGGCGCCGAAAGTGAAGTGTCGGTCGCGAACGATCAGGCTCTTTTGAACGAGTCTTTACAGTGAACGATATGAACGGGTTCGCGGTTTAGTTTAGTTTATTGTTTATTGAAACAGGGACAGTGTACAAAACCATTAATCTTTACAAAAGAAGAGATGATTTGTACCAGATTTAGCAAAGTAGCTATTTTCCATCTGCAGTCCCTGGACAGGTGAGTATACATTACAATCTATAAATCTAATCTACAATAAAATCACTATATAAAAATACATTAGTTTTCTGTACACTTCTAGAAAAACACATAAACAATCCCTACAATTTACAATACATTCATCAATGCTGACACGATTGATGATCTAAAATATACTTTTTCAAATTTCGAGTAAAACTATTAAGATTTACAGACAGTTTCAGACAGTCTGGAAGCTGGTGGTGAAGTGTTTTTTTTTTTATTCCTCTTTGGGGGAGAGGCGTCACTTTAGTTGTGCTTATTTTGCGAAACAAAAGTCACTGCTGGAGTGGGGCAGAGAGGAGTGCAGAGGGACTGTCATCTCCACCCCCCACGAGGAGCTCAAAGTGAGCATAAGGCAACAAGTTTGAGAAATAAAAGTCCTAATGAAATAATAAACACGGTTACAGAGGAGATCGCGTTGAAGCTTGCGTTGTTTTCTCCCCTCTTGCGCGAGGGAGAGAGAGGGAGAGGAGGATTGTTTTTTTGTGATAACAAACTCCATAGAGGGAAATATTGATGTTATATTGTGTGAAATAGTGAAAATAAAGTCAATTCAGAGGGTATTTATTTACTTTAAAAAAAACAACAACAACCATCAAAGAGCTGTGTGTGTGTGTGTGTGTGCGTGCGTGTGTGTGTGTGTGTTTGTGCGCGTGTGTGGGAGGGGGGGTAGTTGCGCCCCTGACCTGCAGCATGGAGGACAAGTTGATCATGGCGGTTTGCGCTCGGCCTGAGTTGTATGACACGCCTCCTAATTATGACAAAACTTCACGCTCTGCAAACAGGCGTTTCTCGCAAGTGTGAAGCGGCAATGTTTGTCGTCCAACTAGAGGCGGATGGGGTGTGGACGCACGTTTGGTCTGAACGCACCTTTAAGCACCTGCCGCCACGCATACTCATCACCCGCACATGTGCGCGCACTTACATTGACAATACACAGGAATCAACCGCACCAATGTATTACCAGTTTAAGCATTCAACCCCCATCGAAAAAATAAAGTTCTTCAATATAATGCTTTTATTTTGGGTGATTTATCACGGGCACGAGTGGGTAACGGGTAGAATGTTAACGGGTCCGGGCAGGTGCGGATTTAACTCTTGATATAATCACGGGTTTACGGGCGGGTAGGTGCTGTAGCGGATGGGTGCGGGTCTCCAAAAATGGACCCGTGCAGGACTCTGGTCTGCAGTTGTGGATGTACAGCTAAATTCTCTGAAGCTACTTTGGAGCTGGCTTATGGTGAAGAAACATCCAATTCACGGGCAACAGCTCTGGTGGACATTCCTGCAGTCAGAATGCCAACTGCACGCTCCCTCATCTGTGGTATTGGGCCGTGTGTAAAACGGAACATTTCAGAGAATCCTTTTATTGTAGACAGCCTATGGCTCAGCTGTGCAATATTCATGCTGTCTAACCAGTATCTTGATATGCCACACCTGTGAGGGGGGATGGATTTTCTGACAAAGGAGAGGCGCTCACTTACAGATCTGTGAACAATATTTGGAAGATGGGTCTATTGTGTTAACAGAAAATGTTTGATTTATTCAGCGCAGTGTTGAGTTTACTGTTTACTGTTGCCATAGTAGCGTCACTCAAAACACAAGCGTGGGTCGTAAATATTCAAGACATGGGTTACTTACGACTCCTTGATCTCGGGGGGAGACAAGTCAGGCATTTCCATACCATACTGGTATCGGTTAACAGTATCCAGGCTCTGCTTGGCGGCCTGATCTTACCCTTGGGTAGTGGCATGCCCAACTCTGTTAATTGTTAAGGATCACAACACTGCCTATGGCCCGAAAGGAAAGAGAAAAATGTATCCCAGTTTGAGCTCTTCAATCCTACCGCTCACTACTCCACTGCATTTCAGAGGAATAGAACAGGATGAAGAAGTGACTCCAAAAATGTTCAAGCGCCGCCATGATCAACAGGTTTGGTGTGATCCTGCATCAGCTCTGTCTGGTTCTCCTCTGAGTTTGGTCTCACATTCTTCTTCTGTATTTTCTTGAAAATCACAGCCACGACTGTTATTATTACAGCCAAAAGGACAATGGTGATGATCACGGCCACAATGACAACAGATGAGGATTTTGTTTCTCCACATTCAGCATCAGAGTGCAATGTTCCGGCTTTCACTGTGGCTTTATCCATCTGCTCACACCTGTAAGAGCAGAACCAGTAAGTTTCCCATTTTTCAAACCCAGAACCTTTGCTGTACTCACTGTGTGTGCGGCTGACATCTAGACAGAGTCCCATTGGAAAAGGTTCCCTCGGCGCATGGAGAGCACACAGTGTCTGCAGAGGGACTCCCTGTGAAGACACCACCATCACTTCACCTGATGTAGACTATAGTCGGCCCTCAACATACACTAACAAACTGCATTTGTAGAACTGCAGGTACATTCATTACCAATTGTTTTTATATTGTGTGTGCAATAAAATGCTATAAACTGTGTAGATGTAGGGTTTTCACCTCACAGCAAAAAGGTCCCACATTTTCTTTCCTAGTGGGCCCTTTGTGTGGAGTTTGTACATTCTCAATGAATGCTGCCTGCTACACACTGATAAACACAAATAACATGTTTAAAACAAATACATTGATCTACCGTTGTTTAGCTGCGTTTTGAGACTTAAGGCTGCAGAGTCTCAAAATGCACCACGATGGCCCAGTAGTTAAACCTCGCACTTCACAGCAAGAAGGTTCCGGGTTCGATCCCTGGGCAGTGGGGCCTTTCTTTGTGGAGTTTCGGACTAAAGTGATGTGCAACTTTCGGTCTATATTTCTTAATATATAAGCTTTGTGGTGTGTGTCAGACATGTGTGTCAAAACAGAGCGCACGTGTGTCATCATCACTAACCGCTAAAGTCAAGGCTGCAGTCACTCCAGACCAGCACAGTTTCATCCTCAATAAAACACATGAATCTGCGTGGCTTTGTAAAGGTTTCTCTAGGCTGCGGTAAATGACAGATCCAGTGGCCAGACAAATGTGTAAGATCCTGGTCATAATTCGCCTCACCAGCTTTGTTTCCAAACATAATGTCACTCAGGAACAGCCCAAACACGAGCCTCAGATCAAATGTGCTACTGTGAGTGTTTCAGCTCCGTGTATAGAAAACATACACTTAACGAGCGCATGGCCTACACTGCTTTTTTCTTTTCACTACAATTGTTTTGTATTTTGTGGGGCACATTTTATTATAAAGCAGAATAGAAAAAATAGAAACTGTGAATATTTAGTTTGTTTTTTAAATCCAACTTATTTTTTATATCTATGTGTACCATATCGATGCACCGAACCGTGAGAGAGCTGAACCGTTATTACCCTATAGCTTACCACCACCGTGTGTGGAGTGAATGAAGGACAGATCCCATAAAAGTGTAAAGAGCTTTGGGTGACTTGTACAAATAAGCTTCCATTCCATCCACTTACATGTGCCTAGCTAAAACCAAGTGCACACTTGGTCCAATTAGCAGCATAGGCCCTGCTCGAAGTCCTCTTTCCAAACCATTTTAACGGGGGCCATTCCAGATTGACATTTGCATCACAAGCATCTGCAGCGGTTCCCTAAGGATTTGATGCTGAGGTATAAACCAGCCTTTAACCTCTTAACCCCCACCTTTACCGAGCACATTTTCTCCAGTTATTATCCAGGTATCCAAGCATTTCCCAAATCTAAAACCTTCTTGAAAAAAGCAACAAAATAGCACCAAAAACGAGATGTAAACAAAGATGAAAACGCAACAAAAAAGCAGCACGATCGTGTCAAAAAAGACTTAGCCCAGCTTAACCAACTTAGATCAGTTTTGTAGGTCTTAGCTTTCAAAAGAGGCATTACGCTGGCTTGTAGGTTGTACAAAGGTTTTAGATTTAGGTAAAGCCGTACTGGAGAAAATGTGCTCTGTTAAAGTGGAGGTTAAAGAGCTTTTGCAGGTTTTTGATAATGTTAATGAAACTTTATCACTATCTTACACTTTATTGATTAGAAAATGGAATATCGATCTGAAACTACACATCAAGTTTCACTTCTTGATCCTCCGAGAAAGCTAAAATAAGCCCCTCCCACCCCCTCCTCCCCCTTGCTCTACATCTGATCAATAAAAAGGGGGAAAAAAGAAAGAAAAAACTACATCGCCAGGCCTGTGTGGCTGTAGGTGAAGCTATGGCAAGTGTTTTTACTTCACGATGAGAGCATTAAGCTTACGCTGGGTTTACACATAGGCATGGATATTACACAAATGCCATTTTTACATCATTTGTGACATTCATAACATTACTTAACGCATATTAATAGGGTTCTTAACAGAGCGCACTGACTCATGACATTCATGGAGTAAGTTTTTAGCTGCCAAAAAATCAAATGTCACAATCAGGGCTGGGTCATTTCAAATCATGCACGGCAATAACCTGCCAGTATCATTTTTGGACACTGGTGTAATATTTTCCTTACGCTGCGGACGATATAATTTGTATGCCACTACAGCGTAATGATTTGTGCCATTAATCGTAACACGTGGAAACAGTTTGTGAGTGCGCGTGAAACCACTGTCCTGAATCATCAAATTCCACCAACATTCATGATCCTCGGCCACCAATGTGGATTTGCGACATTCATGACTTGTCGTCATTATGTGTAAACGAGATGGAGAGGTAAGGAAAGTATTTCCTAGATACGAAGGACCTCAGGAGGAGCTTTTTGGGAGCTGTCGCAAATATTCTCTTGTGAAGACACAAAGATTACTGAAAGATGTGTGAATGGCTTGAAACACAGCCCCAGGTCTATGAGAAAACAACATTCTAACATGATGAAAAGCTCTAAAAAGTCGATTTTGCACAAGACCTCTTTAAACAACAGCCAGAGGACTACTGAGTGCTTAGATTTATGTCCCTCAACGCCTGATCAGCTTGTGTTCCTTTGTTTTGATCCAGTGCTAGCCTTATTAATATTGTTGCCACAACTTCTCATGAGCCAGGGACCTTTTGGCTGTGAGGGAGCTGAGCGCTAACCACTGCCAAAGTACAATATATTATCCTTTATAAATGTAATTACGTCTTCGAGCATTGTATGAATCTTGTAAAAATCAACTGTTTTTGTGACCTGGCTGTTGAATGTATTGTCCCGGGTTGCAGTCGCTGTGTTTCTGAGCGACCTCACAGTTTCTTTCTTTAGGCGGCTCTACACAGAAGTACCCCTCCTGGGGCTCACACAGGGCGTTGGAGTTCGAGGAGCACACAGTCTTGACTTTCATTCCAGAACCTGCCCAGAACATACAAGTACACATCCTATGTTAGGTGACATGAGACAGTTGGTATCATCTGTCATCTGGTATTTGTCTGTAAAACTCTGCATCTCGTTTCAAATCGATACAGGACACTATTTGTTATTATTATTTGTTATCCGGGCTCACCTCTGCAGAGGCCAAAAACACTGTCTATGTTTCCATGGAGACCAAAAATCTGATCCTAATCCGATTTCTGAAGTTCTCAGATTATTGAAGAGACATGTTAACAGCATAATCTGATATACATTATCTGATATTCACACGTGTGCATAAACTAACCAGGAAAATACAGCAAAAAGGCCAAAATCATGTCAAAAAGAATAGGGTGCTGCACATATGCACAACATTACTACCTCCTCAGGGCCTGATGTACTAAGCCTGGTGCTAAATTGCGAGTAGTATCTACAATTAGCCATTGCTATTTTGTGGGTGTGTTGCCCCTGATTTACCATTAGACACTGTGCGTATTTTTAGTGCTGCAAATGTAAATGAGTTTACTGAAGAAGAAGAATCGCAAAAAAAACTGTTGCTTCTCTTTACAGCCTGAGCGCCTTTGAGGAAAAGAGCCACATATAAAAGTAATAATAGATAAAGGACAAATGATCTTTGATAATATTGATTATTTTATTGAAATACGAAAAATAATTATTATAGCAATTCAATTTTCTGATCTTTATTCTTTGGCTTTAGAGAAATAACTCCACTGCCTGTGAGTCTGTCTTCACATATTTGATCCATGTTTGCACCGTGCAGGCGCAGGGCAAAAACAAGACCCTCTGCGCATCCAGCTGTAGATACACGCTAGATCAACACCATCAAAACAACACATTTAGGATTTTATCTGTGTTAAAGAGCCGGATACATACTTTTGAAAACGTTTATAACCCTTTTTGCTAAGAAAAAAAAACTGCATTATTCTGTCCTTGGCAAAGGTTTACTTCTGCTTCTCAAACGTACAACTTTTTGGATAAGTTTTTCGCAGTCGTGATAAATACGACAGCACCCACAGACAATATCATCTGCATTGTCTAATTGTCAAATTTTGCTCATTGTGGCAAAATCGCTCCATTATCGTCTTTGCATGTGAGGAAACGCTTAGTAAATCAGGCCCTTAATGTTCTGAGTTCAAGTCCCCGCTCTGATTATTTACTGAATTGTCTCTCCATTCTCTTCACCCACACATTTTTAATAGAAGTTAAAGCACAGTTAAACCTTCATTATTAGAGACACTGCGTCTCTAATAATGAAGTGCTTTGTTGTCGCTGACATTACCAGGGGCACATATTCGACAGCTGAAGCATTGGGTCATTCCTGTGGGGTTGTCCATGTATGTGCCCTCATCACACGGGAGACAGGACGTACTCCGGAACTCCGTGCAGTGCTTGTTTACTCGGGTTCCTGTTGAAATTAATATTACATTGAGTGAAACCCTGACGCAATAAAGCTAATGCAACATCCTCCAGTTAAGGTAGTGTCTCGATCCTTCCAGGTCCATATACAAAGATTCTGCAGTCTGTGAACAAGAGTACCGGTAGTAGGGAACTGTTCAAACCATTCTTGTCTTATTCCATGTGCAAGTAAAACTTTCTGATGGCTAACCCTATTCTGGATCTACATGTCTTGTTGCAGGTGATATGTAGCGTCTGTATTTCCGGTAGCTTTTCTCCTCTGCCTTTATTGCTGTCTCTCAGCTTACCATTCTCCTTCCAGTGTTTGGATTCCAACTTGGCATACTTGTCGCCAGGTTTTTCGATACCTGGCCGGCCATACCTTCCGGATAGTCCAATTTGATTTTACACCTCTTAATTGCTTCCAGTTGATCTTTCTAGCACTTTTTTTGTCCTCCAACAGATCGCTGACCGTGACGGAGCTGGCCATACAACACCTGATGAGGTATTCGGTTTTGGCAGAGCCGGTGCTGGCCCTTCTGGGGCCCTAAGCAAAACTCCACCCGGGGGCCCTACAGTACCTACTGTACTGTAGGTACCATGGGTATTCGGCGAAGAGCGAACCCATTTACGGTCAAAAACAGTTCCACTGTCCAGCAGGGCAGAAGTGAATGGTAAATGGTCACATTTTATATAGCGCCTTTCTACCTGCTTTAGGCACTCAAAGCGCTTTACATCAAGGAACCAGTCACCCATTCACACTCTCATTCATACACCAGTGTACGCAGACACTGGAGGCAAGGTGGGTGAAGTGTCTTGCCCAAGGACACAACGACAGTGGGCACCTGCGGGAATCGAACCGCCGACCCTTTGGTCACAAGACGACCCGCTCTACTCTCTGCACCACCGTCGCCCCAAAGTGGAAGATAATGACCTCAATTCAGGCCCTGCCCCTCTGTGTGAGAACCACTAAGCCACTGTCAGACTGGGATTCAGTGACTAGACACTACTACTAGACCATTTACCACTTTTTTAAATGGTAAATGGTCATATTCTCTCACCTCTGACCCACAGTTTGGGAACTGCTGATTTAAAACTAACTGAAACCTGCACCTGACGGTTATTTCTGTCTTACCACTGAGAATTAGCCTGTGAGTAGCCCAATTAGTTTTAGACTGTGCACATTCAGGGAACGAGAGTTACTTTAAGTAACTGTGCTCATGAGAACCGTGTGGATTCAACTCCTCTTTGAGACAAAAAGGCCACGTGTCCGGCTTTACTCTCGTCTATTTGCCAAACTACTGTCCTGATACTCCGCTAGAGACAATAAGAAGAGAGTTTAAATGAGTGTGGCCAATGCAGCCCCAAGTCCGCGCAGAGAAAACATGAGAGCAGCGCCCGGGACACGAGGAGGCGAAGCGAGCACCGAGAGACAGACAGCCGAGCGGGGACGCGAAGGGGAGAAGCACTCGCGCCTTGGAAGTGACGGGAGAAGGCGGTAGGTCTCTCCTGCTCATCCACGTCTTCAACAGACTGCTGCGTTTTAGTGTTATATGTGACAAAGCAGGTGGGGAGTGAGTGAGCGCTGTCAGAGAGCCTGTCCTCGTAACAACGCGTTGATTAATCAGTGAAACAACACCGTAGTTTGACGGAGATGCGGGGCCCTTGCGGGTGCGGGGGCCCTACGCACCTTGCGTAGTTTGCGTATAGGAAAAACCGGCTCTGGGTTTTGGGGCATTCTCAAAACATGTCCGATCCGATTATTAATAACTAACATCTATGCATCATCAAAAGTCCTATTCGCACGGGATTAAAAATACCTATGGATCTCAGTTAAAAAGTAAATATTACTGACGTCCTCGGAGTTTCTAGTCTCATGTCAGCAATTTGTGAGGTAAAAATTCCCCCAATTTTTATATGTAGGGTACCGTAAATTTCAGACAATTAAGCGCACCTTTTTAAAAGCCGCACCAGCTAAATGTGCAGCCTTGTACACACACAGGCCGCACTCGAATATGAGCCGCAGGTGTCCATAGTGCCGTGCATCCGCTCAGAGCGGCCTATGGTGCAGATGAGGAGGAAGAGACGCCTCATCCCGGAGAAAGGTGCAGTCTCGGGCAGAGGGAGGGCAGCAGGGACGGCAGTGAAAAACGCGTAAAAAAAGGCAGAAATGTCCAGTGTAGCCGACCTCAATGTGGAAGTGTAGAGGCCAACGCACACCAGAACACAACGCGCCACGTCACGGCACTTCAGAGGCTTTTCTCAAACCGTGCGAGGCTTTACACACATGATTTATACATTTATCATGAATAAAAGAAGACATGTATGTCCGTGTTGCAGAGTGAGAGCAAACCTGTCTTGTTTGTAGGTTAATAGCGAGTTGGCGACAGACACTAGTTTAACATGCTTCCCCTGATGCCTGAGCCCTGACCATGGTTTCTCTGTCTCCGCGGCTTCTCTCGTCCAAACAAACAAAGTTCACGGCGCCCCCTGTCTGTCTTGGTCAGACCCGCCTCTGCAGGAGGTTAAAAGCCTGTGTTTTCCTCCGCGGCGCCGTGTCAGGATTCAGCAGAACCGTGGCGCAGGGTCCAGCGTGTCACTGTAACCTTGGTGTGCGTTCTCTCATAGAAAATAAGGAGCCGGCTCTTTTGGCGCATGTCAAAGCGTTTCGGTGCGTTGGGACAAGCAAAGCCCTTCCACATTTAGGCTAAAGTGAGCCTTCGTCATTTTAAATGTTACTCAACTACTGTTCCTCAGCCAAGAGCAGATTAGAAGTCCCGTCTCACTTCTGCGTTTACTGCTAGAGACGCCTCTAGTGCCTGTTGGCGGCGACATATCGGCTGCACCGTCATGTTGGCCGCAGGGTTCAAAGCGTGGGGAAAAAAGTAGCAGCATATAGGCCGGAAATGGAAAGGAAAGTGCTGTTTTATGAGAAGAGCACAATCCCAATGCGCCAAAGCAAAGCTCACAAACAAACCCGATAGTTGTCACTCGCAACACGAATGAATAAAAGGCTCGTCTTGTCATCTTTCAGTGTCATTATCTCTATCTGTATATTCTGAAAAAAAAAAGTCTGTCACAAGCCTCACTGGCATTTTTGGCTCCCTTTTGACCAGTGGTGGCACTACAAAAGGAGAGTGGCAACTTGAAGCCGGAGGCATATAAATTCATATTATGATCATATTATCGTTCTTGCCTTATAACCCTTTAATCACATATTGCGCCTATTACAAGCATTTATTGTTGTCGATTTTATGCAACCAACATGTCTTTAACCAAATATAATAATAATGTCAACCACATGTTATGAAGCTGAAGCGCAAATTCAACCTGGAGACGTACCTGCAGCGCAACCAATCACGGCCCCGCCAAAGCGCTCCCCCGCACCAGCAATCATCGCAGCCGCCATCCATCAGCAATCATCGCAGCCGCCATCCATCAGCAATCATCGCAGGATCCCCTTCTTAAGCTCCCCGGTCATTCACTCAGCGTCTTTCAGCTGTGCAGCGACTCTGCTGTGTTGTCACCTGTTACCGAGACTTGACGTGTCAGGAGCTGTTCGCATGCTGTCTCTCGGGAATTCTCCGGGCGTCGTCATCCCAGCCCGGGCCGCTAGCTCTTCCCCGTTGGCTCGTCATCCCGTTGCTCGCTCCGGTGCCCCGTGCGCTGCTGCTGCCATGGTCATGCCCGCTGTTACTGGTGCTGGATCTCGTGTTTCCGTCTCCTGGCTCCGGACCCGTCCTCTTCCTCGATGTAGAGTCACCCGACGCACGCTGCTCCGGATCATTGCGCGCCGCCCCCATTGCTGCTCGGGGCGGGCGGGCCATGAGCGCACCCTCGCCGTGCTGTCGTCTGGTCCTCGCGTGTTTCCTCCCCTGGCTCCTCGGATCCGTGCTCTCTTGGCGTCAAGTCTGTCAACGCACGCTCCTCCGGACCTTCGCTGCCCCGGCCCCCGTGGGCTATCGGGGCGGGCTTCCTAGGTGAGATGTATACACCCACATCTGCACTCACGCGCGCACGCTCCGTGTCTCTGAGCTTCGCGCTGCGGGCTCCGCGTTGAGGAGGCTTGCTCCTTTCGGGCGCGACCCGTAGGCCATCACGCTCCCGCGGGTTCCCAACCCAGACGTCCCGAATCAGTTTTCACAAAGAGTTGTAACCAGCTCGGTGTTCTGGCATCGTGTTTCTTCTTCATGTGTCCATGCGTAACTCTGAAGGTGCAGTGTTTAGTCACTTGCAAGTGCTCTCACTTAACTCATGGCTCTCACTTAACTCATGCTCGATTATTCTCGCTGCACATAACTGGTGGTGGCTTTTTGCAATGCGTCGCATTAACATGATCTCGTCTGCGTGTCTCTCAAAAATTCCAGCTGTTCCCCGGGTTATGGCGTGGCGCTCTCGTTAGATCCCGGTTGCCCCGCACGCGGAGCCGGCTTTTCTATACGCAAACTACGCAAGGCACGTGGGGCCCCGCTGCGTAGGGCCTTGCATCTCAGTCAATCTAAGGTGTTTTACTGGTTACTCAACGCGCTGTTACAGGAGCGCTCATTCACTCCCCGCCCACATGGCTGGTCAGTGGGGTCGAATTCATGGGGCTCTCACAAGCACGGTTACCTACGGTAACTCCGGTTCTCTGACATAAGCACAGTTACTACAGTAACTCCGGTTCTCTGACACAAGCACAGTTAACTACAGTAACTCCGGTTCTCTGACACAAGCACAGTAACTCCGGTTCTCCGACTGCGCAGTCTGAACCAATTAGGCCGCTCACCGGCTAATTCTCAGCGGCAAGTCAGGGATAACCGTCAGGTGCAGGTTCAGTTGGTTTTAATTCAGTGGTTCCCAAACCGGGGTCACGTACCAAAACTGAGAGATGGGGCCATGTGGCAGTTACCATTTAATAAAAGCAGGGGAAATAGACTAGTAGTTGTCTTATACGTCCCACAGTGGCTTGGTGCCGGTGGTCCTCACAATAGGGGCAAGGCGTGAATCGGGGTCACCATGTTCCATTTTCGCCCTGCTCCACCGCACAGTAGAACGTGTCGACCGTGCTCGGGTTCGCTCTTCGTCGTTTGGCATGGGATGCATGAGTACTGTCGGGCCCCCACATGGATTTTGCTTAGGGCCCCAGAAGGGGGCGGCCGTGCGCCATCCCCCGGCTCACACGGCTCACACGGCCCGCCGTCTCCCTGCGGCCTCCTGTTTCCATGTTCGCTACTTAAATGATGAATGATTTCATTCAGTTCACTCAAACTGATCAAAAGTCGGGTAAATCTTAAAACTGTTCAACACTCATCGAATAGGTAATCGTATAGAGCGGAAAAGAGAAAAAGAAAAAAAGATGTTCCCCTTCAAAATCTATACGCTTTCACGCATCAGATCACATAGCAACGATCTCAAATTTCTCAATCGCAGCTCGTTCTACTCCCGGCTATATCACGCATTGCAGATGCTCTGTCTCGTCTCAAGAGTGCTCGTCTCAATAGCCTCTTGCACAGACCACGGCACTACATGCTCGCTCATCTCGAAATTTAGCATCCGACATAAACTTCCACTTCAAATGCTTAATCAACCAAAGGCTCGGGCTATTCAGCGCCATTCGATCAAAAAACTCAAGAGCATCTCTTAACAATCTCTGCGCTGTTTCTATCTCTGCTCTCATCGGAGGGCCCTGCTGTCTTCTCGGCCGCCCTTGTCTGAGGGCTCTGCGTCTCTGTCTCTGCCGCCCTCGTCGGAGGGCTCCGCTGTCTCTGTCTCTGCCGCCCTTGTCGGAGGGCTCTGCTGTCACTGTCTCTGCCGCCCTCGTCGGAGGGCTCTGCTGTCACTGTCTCTGCCGCCCTCGTCGGAGGGCTCTGCTGTCACTGTCTCTGCCGCCCTCGTCGGAGGGCTCTGCTGTCACTGTCTCTGCCGCCCTCGTCGGAGGGCTCTGCTGTCACTGTCTCTGCCGCCCTCGTCGGAGGGTTCTGCTGTCTCTGTCTCTGCCGCCCTCGTCGGAGGGCTCTGCTGTCTCTGTCTCTGCCGCCCTCGTAGGAGGAGGGCTCTGCTGTCACTGTCTCTGCCGCCCTCGTCGGAGGGCTCTGCTGTCTCTGTCTCTGCCGCCCTCGTAGGAGGAGGGCTCTGCTGTCAGTCTCTGCCGCCCTCGTCGTAGGGCCCGCTGTTCCTGTCTCTACCCTCACTGGCTTTCTCGCCGGAGGAACTCGCTGTCTCTACCCTCGCCTGGCTCCCTCGCCGGAGGGACTTTCCAGCTCCCTCGCCGGAGGGACTTTCCAGCTCCCTCGCCGGAGGGACTTTCCAGCTCCCTCGCCGGAGGGACTTTTCCAGCTCCCTCGCCGGAGGGACTTTTCCAGCTCCCTCGCCGGAGGGACTTTCGGCCCCTCGTCGGAGGGTCTTTTCTGCCCGAGTGTTTTCAGCTCGTTTTTGTTTTATCACGAGTGTTTTCAGCTCGTTTTTGTTTTATCATGAGCGTTTTCAGCTCGTGTTTGTTTTATCCGTTTAACGGAACTTATTCTGCTCATAATCACAATCTTCTATCTTGCTTCTCACTCCCTCTTTCAGGTGGGTTCTCTAACTAACTCATCACGGCTGCCCCTTCCATCTCTGCTCGGCTCCTCCGATTTTCCCACTTCAACGTCTCGGCGATTTCTGCCCAGGTGGCGGGAAATCATCCCGCACTCGCGCCCCTGGGTAAGCGCAGTTCCCGTTGGCGGTCACTCTATCTTGCGCACAGTTCCGCTCAGACCCCGGCTACCTCTTTTGGGGAAGATCTGGCATCAGCATCATTACCATGCATTGCCTATCGTTCGGCAATCTTCCGCCGGGGTCTGAGCCCCAATCATGTTCCAATATCAATAAAACCCTCTAACACATTCCGTCTGTATCTGAGTCTTTGCAGGTTGAAATGAAGCTGAAGCGCAAATTCAACCTGGAGACGTACCTGCAGCGCAACCAATCACGGCCCCGCCAAAGCGCTCCCCCGCACCAGCAATCATCGCAGCCGTCATCCATCAGCAATCATCGCAGCCGCCATCCATCAGCAATCATCGCAGGATCCCCTTCTTAAGCTCCCCGGTCATTCACTCAGCGTCTTTCAGCTGTGCAGCGACCATCCTCCGCCCCACCACCTCCCGGCTCTTCTCAGGCTCCGGCCGTCGCATGGACGCGCGGCAGGTCTCGGTCTGCCACCACCAGTGTCCAGGCTCCGGGGGAAGATCTGGCATCAGCATCATTACCATGCATTGCCTATCGTTCGGCAATCTTCCGCCGGGGTCTGAGCCCCAATCATGTTCCAATATCAATAAAACCCTCTAACACATTCCGTCTGTATCGGAGTCTTTGCAGGTTGAATTGGGCTTGGTCCACTGTTTGGGAACCACAGCTCTATGAATGTTCTAGAGTCCTGCCCTACATGCTTTTACCTAGACCACTGCAGATCCTCAGTGATACCAGTCTCTTCTTCAGAAACGCTCCTAACACCACAGGCTACAGGGAACACCACAGGGTGTCTAAACGGTTCATATTGCTGAAATTGCCTAAAGTAATAAATAATGTCCTGTAATTACAGTCTTGAGCATATTGTAGCTGGACAGCAGCAAATAGCACCTAATCCATCCTCTATTGACGAGATTTGCCAAATCAGATTACACACAAAAAGCAAGTACACCAGCCCATATAGTTGTTGTACAGACATGTTTTGGCACATACCTGCAGGACACATGGGGCAACACTCATTTCCTATCTGGTACTCCGCTCGATGACAGGCCCGGCTTATCACAGCATGTGTTAATATTATAATCTGTCGACAAAACACAAATTCATAAACATGTCAGCCCTGCACATCCCAAAGATGGTCATCCTAATGACTAGGCAGATGGTTCTTTCTCATCTCTGGTGCGAGAAATGCCTCACAGGGATTTGTGAATTATCCCTCAGGAGCTGCCAGACCCCAGGCATGTACAGGTGCTCATCATACAATTAGAATATCATGAAAAAGTTCATTTATTTCTGTAATTCAACTTAAAATGTGAAATTAATATATGATATAGACTCAAGCCCTATTTGTTATAATTTTGATGACTGATGGCTTACGGTCCATTTTCAAAATATTCTAATTTTATGAGATTTTTAATTTGAAGGGTTTTACAAGCGGAGCCATAATAATCAAAATTATAACAAATAAAGGCTATACATATCTCACTTTGCATGTAATGAGTATTAGTTTCACAGTTTAAGTTGGATAACAGAAGTGAATGCACTTTTTCATGATATTCTAATTATATATCTGGCACACAAGCCAGATATATAATCATCAAGCACACTTAAAATGAGAAGTAAGGAAATGTTTTTTTTTAAGGGCAAAACTACTTGGCAAATCAAAATTACTCAAATTAAGGGACATATTTTTCCAGTAATCTGTTCTGTTTCTGAAACCTCGTGTGGATTGGGAGGCCCCGGTTTCAGTCATGCAGGGCTGCCAGGGCCTAGAAATCACAGAAATGTCTTTAGTGGCATCTTGGTCCGGCATATGGTATTAAGCCAGCTAATGTAATGTAATGGCACTGGCATAATGACTGTTGGCATATGATCATAAGGATTGAGGATTGCTACTAATCACAGCTTGATCATTTTTGCAATAAATAAATAAAAAATAATTAAGTTATTATTGAAGCAGGCTGTAATTGGCTGATACAAACAGTACATGGCAGCCTTAATGTGTCTATTGCACAGTGTCCTTGGGTGTTTTGAAAGGCGCTTTAGTGTAGTATAGTGACGCTAACGAACGCTAACTACATATGAAAAGTGAAGGCAGCTACAGTAAGGCAAAGCGTGACATATTTCACAGTATTTATTTACTTTTCTGTGGTTTCTTTATCATGTACTGTACATGTCAGAAGATGATGATTAATGTCCTTTAGATGTGTATTTGTGAATCAGACCCACAAAAAGCAGTAACTTGAACGTGATTTAGCAATTAGCATTTAGCTTAGAGCAGTGTTTTTCAACCTTTTTTGAGCCAGGGCACATTTTTTTCATTTAAAAAAAATCACGAGGCACATCACCAGCAGAAAATGTAAAGAAAAATGAAACTCTGTAGTCTATATTCACAATATAAAGTCTTTCTCAAAGTGTCTTGAATAGGAACACCGTATAGTCTCGCTAGCCACAATGCCTGTGTCGCATTCATGTATCACTAATTCTCTTAGCCTACCTATTAGCTACCTGCGGCCACTTACTGATATGGAAGAGTATTACATGGTGACTCTGTCGATCACTAGACAGCACAGAGACTCAACAACAGCACATTATTCGCGTATGATAATTCATGTTGTTTAAAAAAAAAAAAATGTTTTAGACCAACTACGTTAAATTGGATAATTTCCCAAGGCACACCAGACAATATCTCAAGGCACACTAGTGTGCCACGGCACAGTGGTTGAAAAACATTGGCTTAGAGGACACTTTTATACGCTAATCTGTATCTAAAGTAAAATCTCCAAAGGTCTGTACGTTCATTAGTGATTTCCAAAAGGAACAACAGCTGACAACAGCTGAAAACATCTGTACGGTTCATAATTTGCTATGTTTGGTGTCTGATGCTAATGGCTATAAGGAAAATACATTGAGCAGGCTCACAGAATCTGAAAAGCCTCCCAGACTAGCTCGCTTGCTAACTGTCGGCATGCGTAAGGATGGAATGCCGCTTCTCCTTAATATGTCTATAACGCAGGGTGGCTGGGCGATAGGGTGAGGAGTTCAGTTACCCGGGAGAAGCTTGGAGTAGAGTTGCTGCTCCTTCACATTGAAAGGAGCAGCTGAGGTGGCTCGGGCATCTGTTTCAGATGCCTCCAGGATGCCTCCCTTGGGAGATGTTCCAGGCTTGCCTGGCCTGCCAAACGACATGCCTTTTCATAGATATTTCAAAGACATATAGTCTGGGAGCAAGCATGATCTCGATAATTTCCCGGTGGGTGTGATTGACAGACGGCATCAACCAATTAGAGCAACGCTAGATACGTTGCAGTAACAAGCGGCAGAAAGCCTTTCCAAAAACGTCCTTTTTTACAAGGAACGCGTCGAACGCTGTTCCTTGCTCCGGTTTTAGGGATTTCATATTTTCCAAATTATTTAAAACAGACGAAAGAGCAGAAGAAAACAGTGTATCGGCCGCAAACTTTAATGTTTTGGAAGAATGCGTGGTGGTGACAGGTGACAGCTTCCGTCTCTTGGTGCGTGATTGGACCAATGTGGGTAAATCATGAAATGACTGGCTGCAAGCAGCCGCCCAGACGGTTCTTCTTTTGAACAGAAAGGAGGAGTGTCTGGCAGGCCAGGCAAGTTCCAGGCATGTCTGTGAAGACCCAGGACACACTGGAGGGACTAGGGGCCCGATCATTTGTTTCTAAACGCAGACTATAGCACAGCTTTTCGCGCTCTGATCTGAAAGATCTGAAAGTGATCTTGCAGAGCCTGTCCTGCCGCAACAAGTGGGCAGGACAGGCTCCCATGGCCAATGGCGATGCCTTGTAGAGCAACGTTTTTTCTCCAACCAGACTCTGAGGGCAAGGGAGAGGGGTGGTGGGGGCGTGGGGGCAGTGCTTAATTTGTAAATTAGTAGTTTCAGGAACACTTTTGGTTTGATGTGATGGATTCAGGGAACAGGCCAAAACATTTGCCGGAACACTCTCATTAAACACCATTATATCACATCAAATCTTTGCCTAAATATTTCCCGGATCCTTTACCCTGAAAAACTGATAATTGGGGGAATGCGTTCCCCCAAACGGGGGATCAAATTAAGCACTGCATGGGGGTGAACACTTTTAGGATCTTTTCCACATGCAGGCGCATGTCAGGCGAATGGCTCTTTCACCCGCTTTGTCGAGCTTTTCCATAACAAAGGCCAGTGCCAAACCGGTCTGACCAGGTATAGGTTTTGGGACCGACCTCTGGCTATGGCCAAAGCGGGCTAGCCGTGTCTGATGTTGTTAGCTGGTGTTAGCATAGCATTTGCATGTAGTTTACCTTCATAGTTGTATTTAGTGGTTTCTTTTCTGTTTTAATACAGCTTGGCTCCTCTGAATGATTCCATAACTCCCACCAGAAGGCAGCATTTGTCCACATTTGTTCTCATCGCGGCTCTAAAAACTTTTAATGACGATCTGTACAGCGTGCGGCTCCACCCACAACACATGCATGTGTGTGTGTGGTGGAAACAGAAACGTCTGCGGGGTAGTGTCGATACGTGCACGTAGATTGTGGCGTGCGCGGTCAGGTCACGCTATGTGGAATGACGGCTTTTGTTTGGGTTACGCACGGCAGTGCAGACTGGCGCCTAACATTGGCATAGTGCCCTGAGCCTGTGATTTCAACGTGTACTTCAATTTAAGCATCAGATTAAACGTTTGAAAATTAAGCCATTTGGAGTGAATTTATTTACATTCAGGACTTTTCTATGTAATTTTGTTTTTGTTTACAATATGAAATACATGGGTTCTAAAGGAAAAATACAAGGCAGTGAAATGTAAAGAGGAAAATAATGTGAAGGTTGCTATAGAAGAGCAACGCTCTCAGTGCTGCTTGTCATGAACCACCCCTCAGTCGACCTGTCTTTAAAATAAGCGACGCCCTCTCGCTAGTGGCACAGCCACATACAGTGCCTTGCGAAAATACTAATACACCTTGAACTTTTGCACATTTTGTCATGTTTACAACCCTAAACGTAAAGATTTTATTTTGATTTTTTTACTGAAAGTTCACACACAAGTAACAGACAACTGTGAAGTGAAAGCAAAATGATACATGATTCTGTTATTTTACAAAAAATAGAAAACCGAAAAGTGGGGCCTGCATAAGTATTTATACAGCATGAATTAATACTTTGTGGAACCCCCTTTTGCTGCAATAACAGCACCAAGTCTTTTGGGGTATGACTACAAGGTTTGCACATCTAGAGTCTGACATTTTAGCCCATTCCTCTTTACAAAACAACTCAAGCTCTGTCAAATTAGAAGGAGAGCGTTTGTGAACAGCAGTTTTCAGGTCTTTCCACAGATTTTCAATAGGATTTAGGTCAGGACTTTGACTGGGCCATTCTAACACATTAATATGTTTGTTTTTAAACCATTCCATTGTAGATTTAGCTTTGTGTTTAGGGTCATTGTCCTGCTGGAAGGTGAATCTCCGCCCCTGACTCCAGCAGGTTTTCCTCCAAAATGTCCCTGTATTTGGCTCCATCCATCTTCCCAACTATTCTTACAATCTTCCCAGTCCCCACTGAGGAAAAGCAGCCCCATAGCATGATGCTCCCCTCACCATATTTGACACTGGGGATGGTGCACTCAGGACGATGAGCAGTGTTAGGTTTGTGCCATACATAACGTTTTGCATTTGGGCCAAAAAGTTCAATTTTTGTCTCATCTGACCAAAGCACCTTCTTCCACATGGTAGCTGTGTCCTCCATATGACTTCTAGAAAACTTCAAACGGGATTTCTTATGGCCTCCTTTCAATAATGGCTTTCTTCTTGCCACTCATCCATGAAGGCCAGTTTTGTGTAGAGTACGACTTATAGTTGTCCCATGTACAGATTCCCCCAGCTCAGCGGCAGTACGTCGCAGCTCCTCCAGAGTGATCCTGCTCTCCTTGTTCGGTCTGTTAGTTTAGGTGGACGGCCGTGTCTTGGTAAGTTCACAGTGGTGCTATACTATTTCCATTTCCTAATGATGGATTGAACAGTGCTCCGTGAGATGTTCAAATCTTGGAAAATCTTTGTATAACTTAACGCTGCTTTAAACGTCTCCACAGCTTTATCCCTGACCTCTCTGGTGTGCTCCTTGGCCTTCATGAAGTTGCCTTAAAGGCGGTTTTCCACATGCAGGCGCGTGTCAGCCGAATGGCTCTTTCACCTGCTTTGTCGAGCTTTTCCATAACAAAGGCCAGTGCCAAACTGGTCTGACCAGGTATAGGTTTTGGGACCGACCTCTGGCTGTGGCCAAAGCGCTGACCCGTGTCTGATGTGACGTGAACAGACTGCTGGCCTCTGATTGGCAACGAGAGAGTGGACAGCCCTCACTATTGACACACAGGTCACTCGAGAGCCCCCGGTACCGGGGGCAACCCTCGCTGTGCTACCGCTTCGACCAAAACACACTTATCATACATCAAATTGTCAAGCAGAAACTCCTCAACAAAAGTATCCACTCCAAACTCAAATCAATGTAACACAGCTCAAACCCCTAGCAATAAAACACCAACATGTCTAGAATTGAAGTTTTGACCAGGTAATTGTTTTTGCTTCTGGGTTTTCAAAAGACGAAACGCAGAACTACGAACAAGATATCAAAAGAAAGCTAACAACTCACTGAATCGATCGGTGTAAAGCTTATTTGCACAGCAGTAAACATGTTCAGCAGTGTCCGCATCAAACTGCACAAAAAACACCAGCAAATCAAAATAAAACATGCAAATGCGGACTTACCTTTGCTGTTTCTTTGCTCTGCTATGCTCCACTGTTCCAATTTTTTTCACTGGACAAGAGTAAGATGGCACCTTCCTGTTGACGCCATTTTGGCTCTAAAAGACCCCGTATTTCAGCCACAACAGGGCAAAACGCAGAAACTGGGACTCGGAGTGGCTCTCAAAGCGTCTGTACGAGCTCGCCTGTGATTCGCCAGGGCTTCTGTCCGTCACAGAATGAGTGGTATCATTCGATTCTGTAGAATCTCCCCTTTCAGGGGATATTTTGAGCTCGCTGATTGGATAAAATTTCCGGGAGTTAGCCCTGCGCGTAACGCTGCATCGTCATTTCAGCTTCGACGCACAGAGCGCATGACGCATGAGGAAGAAGCAGCTATCGTATTTTCGAAAAGATTTTTAAACTTTTTGTCACCACACCATGGCTTTTAGAGGGAAAAAAAGCACTTTTACACTCTCGAGGAGACACAGGATATAGTACTTGGAGACATGGAATTTGAAGACATTGTACTTCAAGACTACTCTTCTGACGAGTCCGATCTGTTGGCCACAACCAGCCGGTCAAATTATGAATATCCCCCAGATGAAAGGTAACTGTTTTAGGAATATTTTTTTTGTAAAGTAAATGCATATTTTTATGTCAATGGTGTAAATTCAAAATGTACAGACAAGTGTATTGCTATTTAGTGGGAGTATGTTGATGTTGTATGATGTGTAAAGTGCTATGTAAAACTGATTTATTAGTATTTGTCTTTTTTATTTCCATCACTTCAATACTATATGAGACACAATTTATCATGTAACGTCCACACAGTGTGTCAAAAACAAAACATTGTAGTCTTATGTGCCAATTTGTACCACATATCTGAACATAGATTTATTCCACAGCAGTGATGTCTGCAACTGATAGCAAACAGATGCAAATTAGTGACTGTCTGCCTTTTGTTTTTCAGTGCTCCTTCAAATACACAAAGTGTGTCTGCCCCTCCCTCCAAGGAAGCCACTGTCATGCCGCGAAAAGCACTCTCCAAGAGCAAGACGGGGAGGAAGAAAGCCAGTCCTGCTGCCACATTACCTGCTCCTAGTGATCGCTGGAAAAATCGTGATGAGGAGGACACTGCCCCCAATCCACGCCGTTTTGTGCCAGCAAGAGACACAGGACCTGTTTTGGACAAAAACGCTTCATGGACAGTCCTGCAGTTGTTCCAGCTGTTTTTTAGCAGTGCCACTGTGAATACAATTATTGTAAACACAAACACTAATGCTGAAAGGCAAAAGCAGGCTGGAAAAAAATACAAATGGACTCCATTGACTCTATACTGCTGTTCACAGGACTTGTCTGTGCACACACAAGACAGGATTATAATGGTCCAATTTGCAGATGCTGAGGAGACTGCTGAGGAAACACCAAATACCTGCATGCCAGTTTATTTTGGGGAGGATGCCACTGCCATGAGAAAGTACTGCAAAAAATGCTTTGAAGCAGGGGACAAACGGGTAAAGACTCCTGTGTACTGCAGAAAGTGTCAGGTACCTCTGTGCCTGACCTCCAAAAAATTCTGTTTTGTCGCCTGGCATGATGCTACGTGAAGTTTTTTGTTTTATTTTACTTTTGATTACCTGTGTGCGTGTTTACTGTATATAGTTTTTGCAATAAAGTGTGCTGAAATATATAAATTGTGCTTTACTTTTAGAAAAAAATATATGTAAATATATGTAAATATGTAAATATGTCCCAAATTTTCATTTTCATTGAGATATTCCATATTTCAAATTTTGTGCCAAATTGTGCCAAATTGTGCCAAAATGGCACAGCTGGTCTCCGCCTGGACTTTTTTATATTGTAAACCAGTAAAACCCTTCAATTCTTTGTTCAATAGGCACCAAAATTGCTGAAAATGTTGATGACAGGGTTTATTTACAATTTAGGTTGATATATTGCTTCTTTACAGTAAAAATAAGATTTTTTTTGCTCCTTTTCTTCTGTTTTTGTTAGGCGGAAATCAAATTAGTTGAAAATAGACCACATTTAGTCTTGCCCACAATTATTTTTCTTCCAAATCTTCACATCCACACCATCCCCAAGCCCCAATAGCACATCTATGAGTAAAATTTATATTTTAAAAGCTTTCTAATCATGAAATAGTATGGGTATGCTTTTTTCGGAATAGGCCCATGTAGATCCCATGAGGTTAATTTTTCACAACATCATACCTCTGTGCTAAAAGGGGATTTTGCTGATATTAGCATTTAGACCGCTGTTAGCGCAGCTTTAGCTGGTGTTAGCATAACATTTGCATGTAGCTTACCTTCATAGTTGTATTTAGTAGGGGTGTCAACGGTTACAAAAAATGGTAACCGGTTAACCGAAAAAATTGTAACCGGTTAACCGTAACAAGCCTTGAAGTTTTGTGGCGACTGCGCATGCGCGGAACCTTCTTCGGCTCGTCCGTCCCAGGCGTCTCCCAGAAGGAAATATATCATATTTGGGCGTGATAGCGTCATCACGGAACCCTTTGCAGCACACGTGGTTGTAAAAGCTGTCAATATTTGTGAAGGAAATACCCGCTGCAGAGCGGTTTTTCGACGCCGGTTTTCTTACTTCCGGGTTCCGTCTGGCTCGCAAGCGGACAAATCATCATAAAATAAGCATCATGCGGGTGAGTTTTGTTATTTTTATACTCTGACATGAAAACTAAGATGTAAAGGGAGGAAAATAGATACAAATCTCCACTTCGACCACTGCATGAAAAATCAATATTTTCACCTGCCGTGTCTCGCCTTAATTTCTAAATAATATGTGTTCATTTTGACTTTTTTTCGGTTATCGGTTACTGATTTTTCCTAACCGGTTATGATTTACTAACCGGTTAACCGGTTACTTGGTCACACCCCTAGTATTTAGTGGTTTCTTTTCTGTTTTAATACAGCTTGGCTCCTCTGAATGATTCCATAACTCCCACCAGATGACAGCATTTGTCCACATTTGTTCTCATCGCGGCTCTAAAAACTTTTAATGACGATCTGTACAGCGTGCGGCTCTATGCGGCTCCGCCCACAACAAATGCATGTGTGTGTGTGGTGGAAACAGAAAAGTCTGCGGGCTAGTGTCGATACGAGCACGTATATCGTGGCGTGCGCGGCCGGTTCGCGCTATGTGAACGACGGCTTTAGTGACCAATACACTCTGACCATAGCTCTGAGGCCCTCACAGAACAGCTGGAATTATACTGAGAGTAGATTACACACAGGTGGCCTCTATTTAATGGTTAGGGCAAGGTGTGAACATTCTGCAGTCATTAGGAATGTTATAAAGGCAATTTAATGCACTCAGAAAATGCTGTATGAATACTTGTGCACGCCCCACTTTTCACTTTTCTATTTTTTGAAAAATAACAGAATCATGCATCATTTTACTTTCACTTCACAGTTGTCTGTTACTTGTGTGTCAACTTTCAGTAGAAGTTAGTAAAAATTCTCTGCAGCTTAATGCTGATAAAACAGAAACCCTTGTGATTGCTCCTGATGACCTTATCCCAGGGATAAACCAGTATTTGGGAGATCTCAGTCAGCCCGCTGTACAGAGTCTCAGGAACCTTGGTGTGATTTTTGACAAAAACATGTCATTAGATCACCACTCTAAACAGCTAAGCAGAAATTGTTTCTTTCAGTTGAGGAAAATCTCTAAACTGAGGAAAATTGTGTCACGTAATGATTTGGAGCTCATTATTCATGCTTTTGTGTCGTCACGTTTAGACTATTGCAACAGTTTATTTTCGTGTCTAAACAAAAAAGAGCTGTCTCGTCTCCAAATGGTTCAAAACTCTGCAGCGAGGATTTTAACTTGCACTAATAGAAGGGCTCATATCACCCCAATTCTTAAAGCCCTCCACTGGCTGCCGGTGTCTTACCGGTTTCAATTTAAAATCTTGGTGCTGACTTTTAGATCCTTATATGGTCAGACGCCTTCTTACATCAGAGATCTGATTCAGCCCTATGCCCCCTCTCGTTCTCTGAGGTCTGCAGATCAAAATCTCTTGATGGTTCCTCGCACTCGTTATCGAACCAGAGGAGACCGATCCTTCCAGGCTGTCGCACCTAGACTCTGGAACGATCTCCCGCTCTCTCTGCGATCACTTGACTCTGTTGATACTTTTAAATCCCAACTCAAAACGTTCTTGTTCAGTCGAGCGTTTTGAAAGTACGGTTTTATGGGCTGATATGACTGTCTCCACTGTTGTTTGATCTGTGTAATTTTTTGTGTGTTTTTAATTATTGCTTGTTTTTGATGTAAAGCACTTTGTGACCTTCTGTCTGAGAAAGGTGCTATATAAATAAACTTTGCTTGCTTGCTTGCTAGAAAATTCAAAATAAAATCTTTATGTTTAGGGTTGTAAACATGACAAAATGTGCAAAGGTTCAAGGTGTATTAGTACTTTCGCAAGGCACTGTAGTGCAAAACCTGTGCCACACACACGATCATGCGCGTACAACGTTGCATTTTGAGTTGCACAACGACTGCGCCAGGCAGAAGCCCTATGTCTCTGAGCTGGCCTCGGAACAGCTGGAGCAAGTGTGTGAGAATTTGGAAGCTATTTTACCCAACAATCGCACAATAATCAATCCCTTGAGGTAAATGCTACCCAGGCCACACATCTCTGAAATCAGGCTTAAACTCCTTTGGTGTCTCTCTGGCTTTACCGTTACACACAGGGAATACTGTCTTAAAGGGATATTCAACACAGACATGTATATGGGTAGTCTGGCGTTATAAGTGATTTGCCTCAGGTGCACTGTGGAGTGGGTCAGACTGTTTTTAATGCAGGCTAACTGATACCATAGAAATGCTTTAGCCTTGCCCTAGCCTAGCGCCACTAGACTCTTCAAATATAAGAACTGCATGAATTTGAGAAAAAAATATCTCCAGACATCAACAACACTCTGGATAACTAGGAAATGAGGCCCTATGTCAAAAATCCCGAAGTATCCCTTTAAACAGAACGTTTAGAATCACTCACCAGTAAAATGGTTCCTCCCTCTGAGCTTTGCATGTTGCTTAATTGGATCATAATGATATGATAAAGAGTGGTTCATGTTGTACCTTCCTTTTCTCGGACATTGGACCATCAAATCTGAAACATAAAGTTAGAACATTTCATTATCATATTTTAAAAATGAATGAATAAAATGGATAATGCATCATAAATGATACATGACTCTTTAATGAATTTCAAAAATACCTTTTTGGAATGAGCTGAAACACAGAAATATCAGATATTTTCCAAAGCACTACATTTGTAACACCTGAGCTACGACTGTGGGACAGAGACATTTGTTAAAAGTTTGTATTTCGCTCGACAGGAGGACATTTATCGTGAGAACTGTGAGTGTGGTTTAATTTACAGTAAATGAGCGCGTTTATACAGAACATGTGAGGAAGTGGGTAACCATACAGACTCATTACAGTACAGTCAGGTGGCATCTGTGGTCTGCGGTCCTCCTCCACACTGATACAAACATCTCAGTCAGTATAGTCAGTACAGACACAGATGAGCTATTGACTGTGGCAACTAACCAACAAACTAACAATTATATTTGAAAACTACTTTGGCAAAAACATAAGTAAAGAGCTGTCAAAGTTAACGCTCTAACTAACGATTAATCAAAACATTATTAACTAATTAATCATGGATGCAAATGAATGGGATCATACTTTAAAGTTTGCACTCCTGTGTCTGGAGCACACGTTACCCGACAGAGCACTTCATTACAAATTACAGACTGTCTACAGTTGGATTCAAACAACGTGGAGCTGTGCATTACAGTTTTAATGCTGCAGCGAGTGTTTCAACTTCTTATGGATATTAAGGGTTTCAAATGTGTAATTTAGTGTTTCCATTCCTTGTTACATATGCAAAACTTCAAAATGCACATTAAAATCAGGTTGTGGAAACGCAACTAACAGTTTTGGGGCGGGGTTTTGCGAAAAGTCTATTGTGTGGCAGTTTGCATTCTTCTGATATAAAAGTAATGATAAAACTGTTTTTGTCTTTTTTGGCAAATGTAAAGTATGTTGCAACGCAATTAAAAACAACATACAGTACATAATAATTGTTCAATTTAAATATTTAATGAATGTGCCTCATGGCATTTTATTTTTTTGAGACTTGGTTGTGATTGGCTCAAACGATGCGCCTTTTATCCAATCAGCAGCAAATGCCCTTCAAAAAGTCTGTCCTTTCCACAAATGATTCAAACGAGACATTTCCAGAATGATGGTAATGCTGTGCTAATCTTATAGAGTTGGTAAAATCCACTGTTACTATGGATCCATCATGTTTGTGGCTGTTAGCATAAGTTTTCAATAGACTAATGGTGCGTTCCAGGCAACTGGTACGTTTTTGCCACCTCCCATTTGGAAAAATGCCTTGGAGCCTTTCGAAGTGGTAACTTGTAAACTCGAAGAGACGGGGACCTCCAGACAGCTACGAGTTCAGATTTTATAACGTGCATCGTGGTGAGTGGAAGGATGACATGAAGTTGCTTGCTCTTTATTTGCGGCAGCTCCAGCAACAGTTTGTAGTTCGTCCGGCAAAAGCTTAATAACTTGCGCAATGTTCAATAAAGCCAAAAGAAATAACGCTGTCCCTCCGCTCACTTTGCAGAAGCAAAGGATTTAAGTGATCAGAAACTGTCATACAGTATATTTGCTGCGCAGGAGTTGCAGAGTTCTGCAGTAGTTGCAAGGATATTGTAGCTTATTGGAACAGTTGCAGGATTCTTGGAGCGGCTGAATTGAAAAAGAAAAAGTGTGCGCTCCATTTGTGAAATGCGCTCCTTCTTTTTCGGACTGAGCTGTACACGAGGAGCAACAATGCAAAAAGGAAATACGAGGTATATTCCAATGATCGCCGCTGATGCTCTTCATTCATCGGGAGGTAAATGCAGCACATTGCAGTGACACACTTTGAAAGTGTCACCTTAAAATGCAGATTAGGTGTGGTGTTGTGGTACTTTAAGGCATGCGTAGTTTATTTATAGATAACTGCTGTTGTTTTGGTGTTAAGAGTGTAAACGCTGCTCTACTGTTCCAAATAAGCCCGTGCGTATGCGCAACCAGACAGTCTTGACCGTTCATACTGTATTAAGCTTCATTTATCTTGTTATTGGCGTTAGACCGGGGACTGCTGTGTCAGGGAGACAACCCCGGGATTAATGTTAAAGCAGCACTTGTACTCCGTGAGGCAGATGAGCTACGCCTTGACTTCTGAAAGAGAGAAAAACTCCTGCTGTTGCAAACGAATAAATCATAATCGATTATATAATCACGCCCTGAGCCTGTGCTTTGTACATTTCAATTCAAGCATCAGATTGTCATCAACATGTTTGAAAATTAAGACATTTGGAGTAAGTTCATTTCATTACATTCAAGCAGGATTTTCTCTGTAATTTCCTTTTGGTTTTCAATTTGACTTGATAGCTTACATGGATTCTTAAGGAAGAATACAAGGCAACGCGATGTAAAGAGGAAAATAATGTGACGGCTGCCATAGAAGAACAGCGCTCCGAGTGCTGCTTGTCATGAACCACGCCTCAGTCAACCTCTTTTCTAAAAGCAACGCCGTCTCGCTAGTGGCGCAGCCACATAGAGCTACATGCACGATCACGCGTGTACCACGTTGTGTTTTGAGTTGTGCATGGACTGCGCCAGGCAGAATATCTGGCCCATAGTCTTTGACTCTCACTGGTGGCCTAATAACTCAGCCGCTTCTGGTTTGACCCATCTGTGGAGGAGAGGAAGGCTCCACACATGCAGTCTCATCAGCACCAGTTGGAGCAACAGCAGGAGCGCCTGGGGGTGCTGTCTTGCTCATCCTCGAGACTGTCCGGTTCCATGTACACTTGAATGTTGCTGGGTGTCTTCCTCAGGTGTCTCCTGTTGCGTCTGTACTGCTGTCCAGATTATGTCACTACGTCATAGGGCCGTGGTTCAGCACGTGTCACCGTGACAACAGCAAGACACCATCCTCGTTCAGTTTGCATGTGAACATCAGGCGGCAGCACAGGAAGTTTCTTAGTGCCTCTGTTGTAATAAATGCGCTGCCTAGAATATGCTTTAGCTGGCACTGCGGGTTGCAGCACTGTGCTTGAGCTGGGTAAAGTGATCCTCTGGACCCTGCCCATAAGCAGTTGTGCTTATGGGCAGTGTGTGTCCTCAGAATTAGAAGTGCCAGAAACAGGTCAGTGTTGGTTTGTTTGGCCTTCTTTAACAGGTATTTTACAGTCTTCATAGTTCTCTCAGCAATACCATTTGACTGCACATAGCCAGGGCTGGAGTGAGTGAGCTTAATTCCCCATGCTGTGGCAAACTTTCTCAATTCTTGGCTTGCAAAAGGCACATGGTCACACACAATCTCTTTAGGTATTCCCACCTGCCAAATACCGATTTTATTGTGTTAATGACTGTGTGTGCTGTCTTGTCTCTGATGTTTAGTACTTCCGGGTATTTAATTATTTAATCCACAAATCCAGAAATAATCCACAACCAGAAGAAATGACTGACCACTGATTTAAAAAATGTCAGCTCCTACTTTCAGCCAAGGAAGCTCTGGGATTTCATGAGAGATCATTGGCTCCCGCTGGTGGCAAGGTTGGAATTATTGGCAAGTTGCACACGACTCAACCATTTTTTCAATGTCCCTTGTCATACCTGGCCAGCGCTTTGGTGCGCTACATACCTTGATGTGCTATATAGGCGCATTGAGTTGCCTTGTGTACGAAATGCGCGGTGTAAATAAAGTTGCCTTGCCTTGGCTTACATGCAGCCTCTGCAACATGTCTGACCTAATTTTGCGCGGTAGAATAATTCTGTCTCCTGCAAACATTATTCCTTATCGACACTGTGTGCCTAATAGGCCAGTACTGTATCACCTTCTTGTAAACTTGTTTTCTGTGCTGTGGCCAGCCGTGTCTGTCAATGTCCAGCAATGTTTGCAAAATGTCGTCTTTTTGTGTCTCGGACTTTAACTGTGCCAGAGTCTCTGGGCTCAAGGCCTCTGTTGGCTCAAGAGCATAGATCACTTTTTCATAAAAAATGTCACACCATCTCCATTGCTCTTGTGTAGTTGCTCGTGAGAGTGTGTCTGCGATCAGTAACTCTTTACCTGGTGTGTGGATTACATTCAGGTCACAGCGTTGCAGCTGAAGTAGCATCTGCTGTAGTCTGGACGGAGTTGTTCCCAGTGGCTTTCTCAAGATTGTTTCTAAAGGTTTGTGATCCAACTGCACATTAACCTTGACTCCATAGGCATACTGATGAAAGCGCCTGACTGAAAACATGACAACCAGAAGCTCCTACTCTATCTGTGCATAGTTTTTCTCCGTGTCTGTTAGAGGTCTGGATGCATAGACGATAGGATGTCCATCTTGTGTTAGAGATGCGACTAAACAGTCCTTGGATGCATCAGCTTGCATCATTTGCATCACGACAGATTTCTTTGGATCAAAGAATTTGAGAACAGGGGCTGTTTACAAGCGCATTCTTTAGGTACTTTACAGCTTCTTCATGTTTGTGTTGCCATTGCCATGCACTGTCCTTTCTCAGCAGTTGTCTCACTGGCGCTGTGAATGTGGCTTCTCCAGGTATGTACTGTGAGAGATACTTGATCATCCCAAGCATACGTTGCAGTGCAGGTCTGTCCGTGGGAGATGGCATGTCAATTAGTGTCTTAACTTTTGCATTGTCTACTGTAACACCCTCCGAGGTCACAACATGACCCATTGATTTGACACTATTCACCTTGTATTGGATCTTCCCTTTGCTGAATTTGACGTTGGCCTCCTTTGCTCCAGCCATCACTTTTTGCAGTATTTTGTCTTTTTGTGTGTGTGGATGCAGTGATAATCATGTTATCAGCAATTATGTGAACACCAGTGATGCCCCCAAATGTTTCAGTTGCGCTGCTGGAAAACTTCACTCGCCGACTTGATCTCAAATGGGAGGCGCTCAAACCTATACGTCCCCATGGCGTATTGAAACTGCACAGTAGCAATGACACCTTATCCAGCTTTATTTGCCAATAGCCGTCCTTCTCATCCAGCACTGTGAAGATTTTCTTACCAGCAAATGTGCACAACACCTTATCTGCTGTGGGTCATCAAGCTAGAACTGCCAGTGGTATCTTCCTGCAGCCATGTATGACAGGAGTGACTGTAGGGTCAATGTGGATGTGATGTTCACCTGAGTCCTTTAAAGATACTTGCATGTTGCTTAAGCAGCTTCTCTTTTGTAGTTGGGAACTTGACTGCGAGCTTGTTAATGTCCATCCTTTTATCAGACCTAATGCTTCACATGCATCCTTGCCTAGGATAGCTGTGTCTGAGTGGTTTAATACGTAGAACAGCAGGTTGGATTTGGTTTGGGCAGTGGAGAACTCCAGTGAAATGGTTCCTTCTGGTTTCAGCCTAACTCAACCGTATGCCACTAACAAAGTCTTTGTCGCTTTCAATTGCATGTTTGTTTTTCACGCCTGGCTTTTCTCTTCAATGTTTTGTACATGGCCTGCAGTAGTACATTTGTTTCTGCTCCTGTGTCAAACTTAAACAGACATGTCACCAGTATTTATATATGCAGTCTGGAATGCAGCGTTCCAGACTGCATGCTGGAATTGTCTCTTTTAGCACTTATGTGATCGATGTTCACTGTCCCAATAAAAAGTGTGTCTATTTCTGGGCACAAATCATGCATTTTCACTACACATTCAACACATGACTTCAAATGCTGGTCAAAGCCTTGGTTGATGTGACTGTCGACATTTCCGGCACACTTGATCCTTTGTTTTCTTGCTGTCAACCTGGACTTGTAGTTTTCGTCCCTGTTTCCAATATTGGTTGGCCTTGCCTTTGGTCTTCATTGCATGTATCGCTCTTTCTTGTGTTGTCGTACTCATTGCTTGTATTTGTGCTTTGGCCGTCTCCGCCGCTCTGCAAATGTCAATCACTCTCTGCAGCGTGAGATCTGACTCTCTGAACAGTCTTTCTTTGAGCCGTGGATCATTCAAACTGAACGCAATCTTGTCTCTGATCATGACATCTTCTGATGCATCAAATTCCTTGCTTTTCTGTCTCAACTCAGTCACATATTTCTCAATGGTGACTGACTTCTCCATGGGATGAGCCCAAAACTGATGTCTTTCAAACACTGTGTTTTTCTTCGGCTAGCAATATGCTTTGAATGCAGCGATGTTTTCACCGGTGTGTGAGGAATTAAGCAACTTTCAGGCAGCGTGTAATGAGTTCAAATGTGCTTGTCAAAAAGTTAACAGTAAAGTTCATGTAGGGCTCAGTGGTTCGACTGGACCACAAGTCTGTGGTGCTGGTGTAAAAATCCACTGAATAGGTCAAAAATTCAATGAATAGGTCAATATAGTTGTATACCGTAGATCAAAATGCCCCAAAATCACTGATGTCAGCCAAGGGCCTATATTTGTGAAACAGCTTTCGATTCATTATTTCAGCAGAGACCTAGGGCAGTTTAAAGGTGCGTACAGACTAAACGTGCGTCCACGCCCATCTGCCTCTAGTTGGACGCCAAACATTGCCGCTTCACACTCGCAAGAAACGCCTGTTTGCTGGCGCGTGAAGTTTTTAATGTATCTTTTATTTTTTATGTTCTCCCAGTGTTTTCTCTGAGGGAGCCCTCTGCCCCGGAGGTGCTGGTTGGCTGCCAACAAAGGGCGCTCTCCTGTGGGTGCCTGGATGGAGGTTGGACGTCTAATCCTACACCTCCTCCGGGCGCCCTTTGTTGGCGCTCTGTGGCTGTGGCCGATGGGCTGCTCCTGGTGCAGACGGCTCCTTGGATGGTGTTTCCTCTTTCGGTTCATCTGTACTCAGCCTTATGTACCCCACTTTATGTCCATTTTTTTTTTTTTTACTTAAGACTTTTAACGACTGGGCTGGTTGTATGTATATGTGTCTGTGTGTCTGTGTGTGCGGGTGGGGTAGGGGGAGGTGGGGGTTGTTGTTATTTATGTATATTTGCTGGTGGGGACTATTTTAATGATTTTTTAAGCACTGTAAAGCACTTTGTGTTACATTTTGTATGAAAAGCGCTTTATAAATAAAGTTTGATTTGATTTGATTTTGCAAGCATCATAATTAGGAGGCGTGTCATACAACTCAGGCCGAGCGCAAACCGCGATGATCAACTTGTCCTCTGCGCTGCAGCATAGAGGGAACCCTGTCTTTGTTACTTCCCACCTCTGTTAACGGGGTACTAATTAACATCAGTATATGTGCGCTGCACTATATACTACCATACCAGTTACCAGTCACGTGGAACGCACCATAACATTAGCTAAAAACAGGATAGAAAGTGAAGGAAAAAAAGCTGTGGAACAGCGGTGTTAGCTGCCGAGTACCTGCTGGTAAATCCATTTAACTTACTGTGTGTCCAAGTGTTTCAATGTGAACAATTACTCCAGGAATTTACCTTTTAAAAATCTCCATTATTTTATTACTGCTCCAAGTCCCATGATGCTAAGTGATATGACGTCACAGTCCTGAACTTTATTTGGGCTGGCCTGGCTCCTCTTAGGTTAGAATGCTGAAAAGAAAAGAAAAAATAATCTTTACATAATAATGTTTAATGGCCATTATGGTTTTAATGGAACTGCGAGTTCATAGGCCAATGTCTACACAAAGTAGCACAAAGAAGAACAAGAACGGTGTTATATTAGATGACACTTAAACACAACATATATATACATAATTATCAAAAAAAATTCCATTACAAAAGGGATTAGTGTAGATAAAATAGGCCTACATACTCACGAAAGAATGATGGAATGACAACTGGGAAGTTGCAAGATCACGGATATGTATATTGTATATTAATGTGCCTTTTGAACACAGAACTAGTGCCTTTTGGAAGTTGTTAAAGGGGGGGTATTATGCTTTTTTCAATCACATAGCACCAGTCTATAGCATACTACAATGATGACGTAACCTTCTGTTGGTCTGTATATGCAGTAAATTAAAATAACTGCCTTGAATAAAATTGCTCTCTCAAAATGGCTGTACTGAACGTCTTGAAATAGGCCTCTGTCTCTTTAAGAAGCTTTCCGACACGCCCCCTTCAGCACACTGCTGTGGCATCTAAACAACACTACTGTGCGGGGAGGGGGCTCTGCTGAGCTGAGGAGCAGTGGTTGGTGGCTTGGCTGGTGACAAAAGGTCCAGAGGCGTCTCCAGGAGGTGGGGGCGTTCCTAGGAGGACTGAGGCATAGCTACACCTAAAATGGCTGCCGTCTAAGTTTTTACTGATTACTCAAAAATATGTGAATGAGCCAAGACAACACTCCAGGCATGTGTTTAATGAGGGTATGACATAACATGATATAATGCTTGAAAAAGTCGATTTTACATAATACCCCCCTTTAACTGTGAACCTTCTCTGTAAAGAAAAAAAAACAAAAAGTGACAGACATCACAGTGACAGACATCCAAGAAAGAGTCTCAGGTATGAAAAACTGGACAGCACCAGGCCCTGACATGATACACGCCTACTGGCTAAAGAAACTCACGGCACTCCATGAGCGCTTGGCAGCACAAATGAACCATATGCTGAGAGATGGGAATCACCCTGAATGGTTAACCGAAAGGCGCACAATCCTGATCCTGAAGGATCCCTCAAAGGGTACAGTCCCATCCAACTATCGGCCAATAACCTGCCTCTCCACAATGTGGAAGCTCATGCCCGGCACCATAGCGGCTAAGATAAGCGGGCATATGAATCAATACATGAGCACAGCTCAGAATGGAATCGGTAAAGATACCAGAGGTGCCAAACACCAGCTCCTGGTAGACAGAACAGTCGCTCGAGACTGCAGAACCCGACACACTAACCTGAGCACTGCCTGGATTGATTACAAGAAAGCCTACGACTCAATGCCACATACTTGGATCATTGAATGCTTGGCAATATACAACATCAACAGGACTCTAAGAGCCTTCATTGCAAACTCGATGAGGTTGTGGAAAACTACCCTTGAGGCCAATGGCAAGCCACTTGCACAAGTCTCCATCAAATGTGGCATATACCAAGGAGACGCCCTGTCCCCACTGCTGTTCTGCATAGGTCTGAACCACCTTAGCCAAATAATCAACAAGACTGGCTATGGATACCGACTCAGGAACGGGGCCACCATCAGTCACCTCCTCTACATGGATGACATCAAGCTGTACGCTAAGCATGAGCGAGACATCGACTCACTGATCCATACCACCCGGATATACAGTGCAGACATTGGGATGTCATTCGGACTAGAGAAGTGTGGCCGGATGGTGACTAAGAGAGGGAAGGTAGTCCACACAGAAGGGGTCTCACTCCCAGAAGGAACAATAGCAGACATTGAGGACAGTTACAAGTACCTCGGAATCCCACAAGCAAATGGCAACCTCGAAGAGGTGACAAGGAAAGCGGCTACGGCCAAATACCTCCAACGAGTAAGGCAGGTCCTAAGAAGCCAGCTCAATGGCAAGAACAAGTCCCGGGCAATAAACAGCTACGCAGTAATCAGATACCCTGCAGGAATAATAAGATGGCCAAAGGATGAGATACAGACCACAGATGTTAAGACACGGAAGCTCCTAACCATGCATGGAGGGTTCCACCCCAAATCCAGCACCCTGAGACTGTACACTAGCCGTAAGGAAGGAGGCCGAGGACTAGTGAGCGTGAGAGCCACTATCCAGGATGAAACATCCAAGATCCATAAGTACATCAAGGACAAGGCTCCAACAGATGACCTGCTCAGTGAATGTCTCAGACAATGGGGAACAGAAGATGAGGTGCTGGAGGTCCCGTCATGGAAGGACAAGCCCCTACACGGCATGTACCACAGAAACATAACTGAAGTGGCGGATATCAAGAAATCCTACCAATGACTGGACAGAGCTGGCCTGAAGGACAGCACAGAGGCACTCAGAGGCTGCACAGGAGCAGACCCAGATCTATCACACCAGACAAGACCCCAGGTGTAGACTGTGCAAATGAGACAATCCAGCACATAACTGCAGGGTGTAAGATGCTGGCAGGGAAAACTTACATGGAGCGCCATAACCAAGTGGCTGGCATAGTGTACAGGAACATATCTGTGCAGAGTATGGGCTGGAAACCCCAAGGTCAAAGTGGGAAACACCTCCAAAGGTGGTAGAGAATGACCGAGCCAAGATCCTGTGGGACTTCCAGATACAGACGGACAGAATGGTAATGAACCAACCGGACATCGTGGTGGTGGACAAAGAGCAGAGGAAAGCCGTGGTGGTTGACATAGCAATACCAAGCGACTTCAACATCAGGGAAAAGGAACACGAGAAACTAGAGAAATACCAGGGGCTCAGAGAAGAGCTAGAGAAGGCCTGGAGAGTGAAGGCATCAGTGGTGCCCGTGGTCGTTGGGGCACTCGGGGCAGTGACCCCCAAACTGGAGGAGTGGCTCCAGCAGATCCCAGGAAATACATCAGACATCTCGGTCCAGAAAAGTGCAGTTCTAGGAACAGCAAAGATACTGCGCAGAACCCTCAAGCTCCCAGGCCTCTGGTAGAGGACCCGAGCTTGGAGGAAAAAGAGACCGCCCGCGGAGGGTGAGGAAGAGTTTGTTATATATCAGGGTTCGTACAGATTTTCTCTTGAGGTTTTCCCATGACCCGTAACAACATTTCCAGGAATCCAATGCCATAATTTTATTAGCCACATTTATTACTCGGCGTACGTATTTATCAGCACTACATTTTCAGTTTGGGATTTTTAAGATTAGGCCTACTGTAGTCGAAACCAGAATACTAGAGAAAGACCAATGAGTACTGAGACCACGACCAGGGCACCTCCTGACTGGGCTGCAAACTCGGGCATTTTGAAAAAGGTGACAGTCAACCGGCAAGACGCCCGCAGGCGTGCACACGCTCCTGTGCACGTGCCATAGAGTCTCACTGAGCAAAAAGAACTGGATGGCAGCTCGGAGGTAGCTGCGTTGATCTCTCCTCCTGCATAAGTCTAACATACAAGTAGTCCATCTATTTTTCTCATACTGGATTAGCTGACTTCAATCTGTGGTAATAATTCATTCATTTGACTACATTGGGTGGCTCACTGGACATTATATATATGCCACGTGTAACTAGAGGAAATCCACCACTGGAGACCAAGGCTGAAACTATGGCATCTGTAGAAAACTTGAGTCTGCTTATTGAAACGGCACTTGAGAAACACTTTACGAAAGCCGAGGCCAAATCAGAAGAAGCATTTGCTCGTTTGGAGCAACGCTTGGACTCACTTCATGTTGATTTCTCATCGCTCAAAGAAGAAACGAAGGCGCTCAGGGAAGCTAACGCAAACCTGTTGGCGCGCACGGCAAGAGTGGAGCAGACGTCTAAAGCCTTGTCCAAAACTGTGACAACAATGGCTGAACTAGAGGATCGGAGCAGACGACATAACATCGTTGAGCATGGGCTCTGTGAGCGAAAAGAGAACTCTAATGCTTTACAATATATCACTGCCCAGCTCCCACTGTGGTTCCCCACGCTGAATGATACGCCACCGGAGATCATGAGAGCGCACCGTATTGAAGTTCTCCGGAGCAAGGCGACAAAACCGATGGTCATGATTTTCATGTGCCTAAGATATACCGACAGAGCAAGGATTTTGAAAGCTGCGAGGGACTCACCGCTGGTTATGGAAGGAAAGGATGTCCGCTTCACGGCTGACTACAGCATTGTTACCCGGGCACGTTGCAAATCCTGCTATCCTGTCATGGAAAAGGCTCGGCAAGAGGGTTACCAGGCCTTCTTGCTTTATCCGGCCACTATAAAAGTGTCCAAAGGCCATGAGCACACGCTATTTCAGGATCCTGTGACGTTGGAAGAGTTCCCCGAGAGTCGGGAGAATGAAGAATCCTTTGGAAACACGACGCGGGCTCAAGTTGTTCAGATCGATGATGACAACAATATAACATAAGCAGTCACATTGTCAGCTACCCTATCGTTCTCATTTTCATTCATCATGTCCCAATAACTGATAATAATCCTCCGAAGTAAGACGCTGGTGATCATAAGAGAGCGAATGTTTTGGTTCCACACTGCCGGTCACGTGACGAAGTTGGGAACGCTGCTGATTGGGTGAGTGTGTCACGTGACCGCATGAACAGAACATTACAGGAGGACAGAGGACAGTGAATGATGTTTGTATTATGAAAGGATATAGAGGGAACATATGGATTTCTGTTATAATGATGGACTAAGGAATATTTCTGTTTCAGCAGGACTATAAGGAGAACGTTATTGCACTAGTTTTACAATGATTACAGATTCTGGGGGTGTGCATGGGAAGTGTGAGTGTGTGTGTATGAGTTTTCAATACTTTGTGTCTTTTGAGTTGGGTCCTAGTCATCATGAATGTATAGGTAGAGATTACAGCACTATAGTGGTTCAAATAATAAATTTGATTATCAACAATAATTGAGTATGGTGACTTTTACAATATTACATAAGAAGGGACTAAAATTGGCACATTTAAACATCCGTAGTCTGAGAAATAAAGTAATTGATATTTCAAATATTCTATCAAAAGGTAATTTACATGTACTAGGACTCACTGAGACTCATCTGGATTCTACATTTGAAGACTCCTCATTATATATACAAGGATACAGCATATATAGGAAAGACAGAAATGCAAGGGGTGCGGAGTGGCCATCTATATACAGGAGCAAATACCAGTAAAAATAAGAATTGATCTAACGCTACCCAATATTGAAGCATTATGGGTCCAAGTTCATATTCCATATTTAAAGCCATTACTGGTTTGTTGTTGTTACCGTCCACCCAATGCAGATTCAGCTTATTTGGATGATTTATGTACCATGATAGACAATGTATGTGATTGTCAAAATGAAGTGTATATTGTGGGAGACCTTAATATAGACTGGAATTCACTGCAGTGTCCTTTGAGGAACAAACTTCAATCCATTACTGAGGCATGCAGTCTAACACAGCTTGTGACCAAACCAACTCGGATATGCTGTAGAACTGATGGAACAAAAACATCTACCTTGATTGACGATATCTTCACTAACTCTGGTGACCTCTGCAACACAGCTATATCCGTCCCAGTAGGCTGTAGTGATCATAACCTAATAGCAATGGTGAGGAAAACATAAAATAATTGTGAAAAGGTCATACAAACACTTTACTGAAGGTAGTTTTATTGAGGATGTCCGTAACATTTGTTGGGATGATGTATTGATGACTAATAATCTAGCTGATGCAGTAGAAGTCTTTAATAAGATGTTTACACAAGTGAGTGATAAACATGCTCCTCTAAAAAAGAGAACAGTAAAAAAGTAAGAGTGGGTTGGATTGATGCTGAACTTAAAGACTGCATGGTACAAAGAGATGAGGCTAAAAAAGTGGCAACTATCTCTACTTATGAATCAGATTGGCAGGTATACCGAAAACTGAGAAATTATGCAACTAAATTAAACAAAAAGAAAAGGAAATTGTATGATAAAATCTGATCATAAATGACAAACATAATGGCAAAAATTATGGAGTATTCTAAATAATATTATGGGAAGAAATTCTAAAACGACTCCATCATTTCTTGAATCGGGGGTTCTTTTATTACAAAGCCACTGGACATAGCCAATCACTTAAGCAATTATTTCTGTAATAAAATTGATCAACTGAGAAGTGAGATGGGACAAACTGATAACTCAAAAGCAGAATATTTAATAAGGAACAATATTATGGCTGGAAAGAACTGTAAGTTTGAGTTTATTAATGTTACTGTTGGCCAAGTAGAAAAAATACTATTAGAATGTAAAGAAAAACATCTGGTGTCGATAATATTGATTCTAAATTATTGAAGCTGTCTGCAAAGTTAGTTGCTGTTCCTATTGCTCATATTCTAAATTTAAGTCTTAAGGAGGGGGTCTATCCACAGGCTTGGAAAATAGCAAAAATTGTGCCTTTACCAAAAAATGCTACTGTTCCTTTTTGTGGCCCTAATAGTAGGCCAATCAGTCTGTTACCTGCTCTGAGTAAAATTATGGAGAGGATTGTATTTGAACAAATCCAAAAATATTTTTCTAATAACAATCTGAATACAGATTTCCAACATGCATACAGAGCAGGTCACTCGACTGCGACTGCTATGGCTCAGATGACACATGATTGGTTGATAGCATTAGACAACAAAAGGTTAGCAGGAGCTGTATTGTTAGATTCAGCTCAGCTTTTGATCTTATAGATCACAACTTTCTGTTGAGTAAAATGCAATGCTATGGGTTCAGTCCAGCAGCATCACTGTGGCTTAAGAATTATTTAGAAAACAGGAAACAAACTGTCTTTTTTAATGGAAGCTTCTCAGATGTAAAAACAATTAGCTGTGGTATACCTCAAGGAAGCTGCCTAGGACCACTCCTGTTTTCTATATATATACAAATGACTTGCCACTAGTGTTACAAAAGTCAAAAATAGCAATGTATGCCGATGACTCAACCATTTATTCATCACAAAGTACGGTTGAAGAACTTCAAATTGTTTTAAAGAAAGAATTAACATCAGTATTTGAGTGGGTTACAAATAACATGCTAGTTCTAAACATTGGCAAAACAAAGAGTATTGTTTTTGGAACAAAACACATGCTGCGGGATGAACCCAAATTGAGTCTTGTGGTCAAAGATGTACTGTAACTGTTGAGCAGGTGGGACAGACCAGACTGCTTGGTATTGAAATTGACAATGAACTATCTTGGTCTAAACATATTAGTATGGTGGCCAGTAGAATGGGAAAGTGCCTCTCAATGGTGAAAAGATGTCGTCATATGTTATCTCCCAGTATGACTACAGATGTTATAAAAACACTTGTATTGTCGCAGTTAGACTACTGCTCAGAGATTTGGTCTTGTGCTGCCGTAATAAATATAAAAGCTTTACAAACTGTCCAAAACAGAGCAGCTCGTTGTTTACTTCGGTGCTCACTCAGAACTAATGTAAACTGGATGCATAATACACTGTCCTGGCTCAAGGTAAAAGAGAGATTTACTGCTTCTTTAATGAATTTAATAAGAATTAAAGCCGCTCGCGGCGATAAAGGCCCTCGCCCCTTGCGACCGCCCCCCTTGCGACCGCGCCCCCTTGCGAAAGCCCCCCCCCCCTTGCGACCGCCCCCGCTCGCTCTCGCCCAAACCTGCTCTCGCCTCGGCCATAGACCCAACCCGGTCTCACTCTTGCGCCCGCTAACTCTTGGCCGGTCAAGTTTTTCGCATGTTTTTTTTTAGCGAGAGGAAGCAGGTTTATCATGAGCAAGGAGCCTACAGCAGAGAGGAGGGCAATGGCGTGCTGGGTAATTGGGAGAGTGGAGACGTTTCCCGGTGGGCCCAGCTCAGTTGCGGTGCCTTTGGGCTGAAATAATTAAATAATGAATTAATAACAGATGCACAGTTGCGCCATTCCTGGTGGAAAGGCTTTAACTGGGCTGCAGCAGGAGCCTGGGATGCTGTTCCAGATATACAGTAAGTAACACAAGCGTAACTGTCAGGTAAATCTATAAAAAAAATTATTTATTTTCCCCCAGTGACGCTGCAATGACCCAAACAACCACCAGGTGGCACTTGTGAGCCGGGTTAGGAACGTTGGCATTTAGCACCATAGGCGTAAGCAAACGATTCAGAAGTGAATTAAATCCCGAAGCAAGCTGAAAACCTTCTGCTTTTAATATAGCCTACCCTGCTCCAAACATAGTTTATTGTAAAAACGTGAAACTATCACGCAGTGGTGTGCTGGGACCTCATTTTTGCCCGCAAATTTAGAAAGACCGGCCAACTCTTCTCCAGTGTTAAAAGCTTCTACTAAAAGGTACAAGCATTTTTGCAAACTGTCCTGTTTAGCTCTGTTGATAGAGTCACTGACTGTGATGCGGCGGGTTCCTAGTTCAAATCCTGGTTAGGTCAACATTATTTGTAAGTTTTTATTTTTTACCGTAATGCTAACTTTAATCATTAAATGATTACATGTTGTTGACATTTACAATTTTTCTACAAAAGTACTTATTAATTAGGCCAACACATTTAAAATAGTTGCTAGACTCATTTACAAGCTAACAACATATTACATCATCAATAAAGTATTTCTGCTTTTCCAAAGTTCCAAATGTATTAAAAGTCCAGAGATGCAAAATAATTTAATGATTAAAGTTAGCATTACGGTAAACAAAATAATAAATACTTTAAAATAATGTTGACCTAACCGGGATTTGAACTAGGAACCCACCGCACCATAGTCAGTGACTCTACCAACAGAGCTAAACAAGGACAAGTTTGCAGGACATTTTACTTATATGAGAGCATATATCAGAGGCGAGTGTGCGCAGAGTCCAAACAAATGTCTGATGTTCAGAATGAGCTGGTCACTGGGACAAAGCAAAACACTCAGCTGTGTGTTGCTATTGAATGCTTTTTCAAAGTAAGAGAATACCAGAGACAGCAAGTTGCATTTTTTCCTGCAGTTTGGTTTACTTTATATTGGAGTCAATAGGATGTGCCTCACCAGCAACAAACCTCACCGCACGTCACTGGTGTTCAGAGTATGTTCACAGGTTGGGGTGAGGGTAGGGCAGTGCTGGGAGAATTTACATACCTATAGGAATAGCCTATTATCATGCAGCCTTTTGTGCTGTGGCCGGATTTTAGTCTCTGGTTGTCCGTGTGGTGACACCAAAGAAGACAAGAATGATATGTTAGATATCTGAATGTTAATCTTAGATAGGAAGAATGTAGTTTTAGATGTCTCGAAATTAATTTTGACAAGGAAAAAAGATAACAAGCTGATAACGTTACCTAATTGCACACCAGGGCACTGAGGCAAAATTCCTCAGACAGGATTCGAACCCCAGTCTCTCACGTGCCAACCTGTAACTGTAACCATCAGGCCAGCGAACCCTCACTGGCCAAACAAAGTTTGCAGGCAGTCTTATACTTCATTGGCCTGAGCGTTTGATTCGCCGGCAGAGCAGTTCAGCCACGATTAATTGAATCATTTTATAATTAGAGTAAAATCGCCTGGGAGACAAATATTTGAGAGGCTGCTTCAGCCATGCAGCAACCTCGATGGGTAAAACAATATTTTGATCAGGCCCATTTAGTAGGAGGAACGCACACGGAGACGGACAGGAAACAGCCAAACTGAACTTCCTGTGATTGTACAGTCCAAAAATGCTGAACTTGGAGCAAAAAACGTTCAAATTAAAGCTTCTTTCTGTGACAGAGATGTAGTAAAACTACGTATGAGTCTAAAAGTGTGGCTTTTGTTAATAAAGGGGGAATTTGGGGAAAATGGACGATTTTCAGGAGAAACTCTGACAGAGGCCAACATGCTGCCAGAAGAACAACTGTGGCTATTTTCACGGAGGATGGGCGGGCCACTTACAAGCCACTTAAAAGCCATCTTAAGCCAGCAGGTGGCGCTGTTGTGCTCAGGCATAAGCCAGCAGATGGTGCTGTTGTGCCATTTGCTTAGGCATAATAAGTGGAGTGGTTGCCTTGAACCCACATATTATACATTGTCGGAAAGCTCTGACTAAGGCGCATGTGACTGTCGAGGTCATTGGTCACTGCCGAGTATGCAGTGACCAACATGTGTAGATGAGTTAGAAGTGACGAGCAGAGTGATGCCTCTTTGATATGTTGATCCCCATGACAGGAAGGCCTGTATATATTTCACAACTCCATACCATCCCGATTTTTTATTTGAATTTTTCAAGAAAAACCTTTGAGGGGCGCCAGTGGGTCATTTTTGGCGATAGTGGCTACGTTTGCACATGGTTAGGTGCAGCTCGGGAATGTGCACGCGCGCCGGATTGGGTCCGTTCCAATCCGACAAAGTCTGTGAAAGATATGAGACTTTGAATTTTGTTGAAAATGGCCTCTGAGTTGCGGGCTTGTCATGACCACGCCCAATAATATTTCCAAAATTTAAAGGATGATTTGAAAGCCACATGGGTCTGGGACATTTTGGGCAAAAATTGAGGCTCTTGATTGAAACTCTGCGATCAGGGGTCAGAATTCAAGAGGTACGATTTAGAAGTTCGAGTTCGGGCCAAGATGGCCGACTTCCTGTGGCATTTAGGGCGGGCCATAATATAATTTTTTACATGTCCTGACATGGTCTAGTCCCTGGCCAGTGTCACCTTGTACGATGACATTTTTTGCGACCGGGTCTCATTGACTCAATGTAAACTGCCTGTTTGAGGGGCGCCACTGAGCCAGCTTTCATTATTTTCTCTCGCGGACGCCACCAAATTCGAGCTCCCGAGCACTAATTTCTGATCCCTGTTACTTGCATATCGGTTCACGTTTGCTATGTGAATTCTTGCGTTTTCTGTTTCCGTTATTGATTTTAATTAGTCCCTCGCGGGACACTGCGTGTCACTAGCTCGGGCCTAATAATACAAAAACTAAGCGAGATAGAGGCATGTTGTAATAGACTTTTTTATCAGCGTGACATGAGAATCAGGTCATAATTTTTGTTTTCACTTTCGTGTAAGTGTAATTTTGCAGGTATAGGTAGGGGGCGCTATTTTTGTGAAATTGCACAATTATCCAGGTTAATCAGTACGATCATAGAGCGGCTTATGTGATCCAAATATGAGTGCAATTGGAATTTGCATGCCTTTTGAGTTGTCCTCAAGAGCGGGGAAAACGCATGATATTTGGCGTACAAAAATAAGCGAGATAGAGGCATGTTGTAATAGACTTTTTGATCAGCGTGACATGGAGAATCGGCTCATAATTTTTGTTTTCACTTTCGTGCAAGTGTAATTTTGCAGGTATAGGTAGGGGCCGCTATTTTTGTGAAAATTGCACAATTATCCAGGTTAATCAGTACGATCTATAGAGGGGCTTATGTGATCCAAATATGAGTGCAATTGGAATTGCATGGCCTTTTGAGTTGTCGTCAAAGAGGCGGGGAAAAAGCATGATATTTGGCACAGCGGTACAGACAAACGTGAGAGAAATCCGAACAAAGAGCTGATTATTGTCGCTCTACGCCTCTAGATTACACTCACCAAGTTGGGTCTCATTTGGTCCGAACCCTGGGAGTGACTTGACAAATATCAGGTGAAAAAAAATCAGGCTACAATTTTCAATCCAATATGGCCGACTCTGTTTGTCAGAGGCGGAGCTATAATGATGTTTTAGGTTTGTCTTGATGTCCTCTATCACTGTACCAAAAGAAATAGGTTTAGACCAAAAAATGCATGCTTCCATTTGAATGGGGTCGTGCTTGAGGGGCGCCACTGAGGCAATGTTCAAGTGTTGTCTTGAGGATATCAAAATAGTTAATTTTCACCAACCATGAACCTTTGGTCAAATAAAATTGAGTTTTCGTTAACGTTCAGGGGGTCAAAATTGAGATCAAAGACGTAATAATAATAATAATAATAATAATTAAAGCCGCCGCCGCGATAAAGGCCCTCGCCCTTCGACCGCCCCCCCTTGCGACCGCAACCCCTTGCGAAAGCCCCCCCCCCCTTGCGACCGCCCCCGCTTGCTCTCGCCCAAACCTGCTCTCGCCTCGGCCATAGACCCAACCCGGTCTCACTCTTGCGCCGCTAACTCTTGGCGGTCAAGTTTTCTGCATGTTTTTTTTAGCGAGAGGAAGCAGTTTATCATGAGCAGGAGCCTACAGCAGAGAGGAGGCAATGGCGTGCTGGGTAATTGGAGGTGGAGACGTTTCCCGGTGGGCCCAGCTCAGTTGCGTGCCTTTGGGCTGAAATAATTAAATAATGAATTAATAACAGATGCACAGTTGCGCCATTCTGGTGGAAAGGCTTTAACTGGGCTGCAGCAGGAGCCTGGGATGCTGTTCCAGATATACAGTAAGTAACACAAGCGTAACTGTCAGGTAAATCTATAAAAAAATTATTTATTTCCCCCAGTGACGCTGCAATGACCCAACAACCACCAGGTGGCACTTGTGACCGGGTTAGGAACGTTGGCATTTAGCACCATAGGCGTAGCAACGATTCAGATGAATTAAATCCCGAAGCAACTGAAAACTTCTGCTTTTAATATACCTACCTGCTCCAAAATAGATATTGTTAAATACGTAAAACTATCACGCAAGTGGTGCTGACCTCATTGCCGCAATTAAAAAGACGCCAAACTCTCGTTGGATATACTCAATATATAAGCGCTGTTCTTCAGGAGACCCAGGTTAAGTATGGCTTTACACTTGATCCAACTCCACAATTCAGCACCAAGTCGAATATAAAAATATTTATTTGTCCACTTTTTATCTTTGCAGGGTTAGAACATGGCATTCACCATAGCCTATCAAACGATTAAAATGAATAAAACCCGAAGCAACTGAAATCTTGCTTTTTAACCCTTAACTCCCACCTGAACCGAGCACATTTCTCGTTTAAAAGCTTTACTAAAAGGTACAAGCATTTTGCAAACTGTTCCTGTTTAGCTCTGTTATAGAGTCACTGACTGTGATGCGGCGGTTCCTAGTTCAAATCCTGTAAGTCCATTATTTGTAAGTTTACTTTTTACCTAATGCAAACTTTAATATAAATATTACATTGTTGTTACATTTACATTTTTCTACAAAATACTTAGTAATTAGTACCAACAACATTAAAAATAGTTGCTAGACATTTAACAAAGCTAAACACATATTACATCATCAATAAGTATTTCTGCTTTCCAAAGTTCCAAAGATTAAAAGCCAGAAGATGCAAAATAAATTAATGATTAAAGTAGCATACGAAACAAAATAAAACTTTTAAAATAATGTTACTAACGATTGGAACTAGGAACCCACCGCACCACAGTCATGACTCTACCAACAGAGCTAAAAGACAAAGTTGCAGACATTTACTTATATGAAGCATATATCAGAACGAGTGTGCGCAAGTCAAACAAGTTCTGTATGTTCGATGACTGTCACTGGACAAGCAAAACATCACGTGTGTTACTATGAATGCTTTTCCAAAGTAAGAATACCAGAGACAGCAGGTTGATTTTTTCCTGCAGTTGTTACTTATTTGGATAATAGGATGGCCTCACCAGCAACAAACCTCACCGCACGTCATGGGTTCAGAGTATGTCACAGTTGGTGAGGTAGGGCAGGCTAGAAATTTACATACCTATAGATGCCTATATGCAGACCTTTTGTTCTTGGCCGGATTTAGTCTCTGGTCCGGTGTGTGACACCAAAAGAGACAAGACATGATATAAGATATCTAAATGTTAATCTAGATAGAAGAATGTAAGTTTTAAGTCTCGAAATCATTTGAAAGGAAAAAAATATAACAAGCTGATAACGTTACCTAATTGCACACCAGGGCATTGAGCAAAATTCCTAGCAGATTCAACCCAGTCTTCCACGTGCCAACCTGTAACACTAACCCAACACGCCACTGTTCCACTGCACAATAGAGTTTGCAAGCAGTCTTATACTGGCATTTTAATATGTTAAATCTTAGCAAAAACCGATATTAGCAATATCGTGAGAAGTATAGTTAACAGTTGCGATTGAATGCTATATCTAAGGTGAAGAAATCCCAGAGACAGCAAGTTTGCATGTGCAGTCTGGTACTAGAATGAGTCAATAGCAAAACAAGCCCCATCGACATTGAAGTAACACCGTGTTTCAGTATTATGAGCTATATACTGTAAAAACCAGAGATGGTTCAACGACCAAAGATTAGATACTCCTCAGCACTTTTGTATTCAATGCTGATCCTATGTATAAATATCCTAGCAGAAAGATATTTTATATATCTGAAATGTTAATTTTAATGCAAAATTATTTTAGATTCTCCAAAATTCTTTTGATAAGGAAAAAAGATAACAAGCTGATAACGTACCTAATTGCACACCAGGGCACTGAGGCAAAATTCCTCAGACAGGATTCGAACCCCAAGTCTCCCCACGTGCCAACCTGTAACTTAACCATCAGGCCAGCATACTCACTGGCCAAACAGATGCAGCGTCTTAACTTCATTGCCTGAGTTTGATTCGCCGAGAGCAGTCGCCACGAAATTGAATCATTATAATAGGTAAAATGCGCCTGGACAAATATGAGAGGCTGCTTTCAGCCATGCAGGCAACCTCATGTGTAAAACAAATTATCGCCCATATAGGAGAAGCACACGGAGACGACAGAAACAGCCAAATTGAACTTCCTGTGATTTGTACAGTCCAAAAATGCTTGAATTGAGAAAAAACGTTCAAATTTAAAGCTCTTCTGTACAGAATGTGTAAAACTACGTATGATCTAAAGAGTTGGCTTTGTAATAAAGGAATTTGGGCTAAAATTGGACGTTTTAAGGAGACTCGACAGAGGCCAACATGCTCCAGAAGAACAAACTGGCTATTTTCACGAGGATGCGGGCACACAAGCCACATTAAAACATCTAAGCAGCAGTGTGCTGGTGTCCAAACTGCAAGGCGGTTAATAAGTGGGTTTTGCCTTTACCCCGACAGATGTAACATTGTCGGGAAAGCTCTATAAGCGCTGGACTGTCGGCTCAGTGTCCTGCCGAGTATGCAGTGACCAACATGTTTAAATGAGTTAGATGATCAACAGTATGCCTCTTTATATGTTGATCCCCATGACAGGAGCCTGTATAAATTTTTTCACAACTCCATACCATCCCGATTTTTATTGAAATTTTTCAAGAAAAACCTTTTAGGGGCGCAGTGGGTCTTTTCGATAGTGGCTACTTTTCACATGGCTTAGGTGCACTCGAATGTTGCATGCGTGCCAACGGGTTCCGTTCCAATCGACAAAGTCTGTGAAAGTTATGAGACTTTGAATTTTTGTTGAAAATGCTCTGAGTTCGGTGTCATTGACACCACCAATAATATCCAAAAATTAAAGATATTTTGAAAGCCACATGGGTCTGGGACATTTTGGGCAAAAAAATTGAGGCTCTTGATTGAAAACTCGCGATCAGTCAGAAGTTCAAGAGTACATTTGAAGTTCGAGTTCGGCCAAGATGGCCGACTTCCTGTGATTTAGGCGGGCCATAATAATTTTAACATCGACATAAGTCATGTCCCTGCGCCAGATGTCACTTGTACGATGACATTTTTGCGACCGGGGTTCATGACTCAATGTAAATGCCTTTTAGGGGCGCCACTATCCATCTTTTATTATCTCGTCGCGACCGCCACGCCAAAAGTTCGAGCTCCGGGAGCACTAATTCGATCCCTTTACTTGCATACGGTTCACGTTTCATGAATTCTTGCGTTTTCTGTTTCCGTATTGATTTAATTAGTCCCCGCGGACACTGCGTTGTCACTAGCTCGGCCAATAATACAAAAAACGAGATAGAGCATGTTGCTAATAACTTTTTGATCAGCGTGACATGAGAAGTCGCTCATAATTTTTAGTTTCACTTCTCGTGTAAGTGTTAATTTGCAGAGTATAGATAGGGCGCTATTTTTGTAAAATTGCACAATTAACCAGAGTTATCAGTACGATCCCATAGAGCGGCTTATGTGATCCCAAATATATGCATATTGAATTGCATCCCTTTTGAGTTGTCCCAAAGAGGCGGTAAAACGCATGATATTTGCGTACAAAAACTAATCGAGATTAGAGCTTTTAATAACCTTTTTATCAGCTACATGGAAGAATCGGCTCATAATTTGTTTCACTTTCGTGCAAAGTGTAATTTGCAGGTTATAGTAGTGGCGCTATTTTTGTGAAAATTGCACAATTAACCAGTTAATCCATACATCCATAGACGGCTATGTGTCCAAATAGAGGCAATTTGAATTTGCATTCCCTTTGAGTTTCCTCAAAGAGGCGGGGAAAACGCATGATATTTGGCAGTACAAAACTTAACGAGATAAGAGGCATGTTGTGAATAGACTTTTTTATCAGCGTGACATGGAGAACGGCTCATATTTGTTTCACTTTCGTGCAAGGTAATTGCAAGAGGATATAGTAGGGGCGCTTTTTTGTGAAATGCACATATCCAGGTTAACAGACATCTATAGAGGGGTATGTTATCCAATATGAGGCCAATTGAATTGGCATGTCCTTTGAGTTGTCTTCAAAAAGACGGGGAAAAAGCAATTGTGATATTTGGCACACGGTACAGACAAAACCGTGAGAGATATCCCGAACAACAGAAGCTTATATGCGCCTCTAGCCTCTAGATACACACCAAGTTGGATTCATTGGTCCAAAACCCTTGAGTGACTTGACAATATCAGGTGGAAAAAAAATCAGGCTTAATTTCAATCCAATATGCGACTTCTTTTGTTAGAGGCGAGCGATATTATGATTTTTAGGTTTGCTGATGTCTATCACGATTACCAAAAAGAAAGGTTAGACCAAAAAAAGCATGCTCCATTGAGATGGGTCGTGCTATTGAGGCCCATAGGCCAGTCAAGTGTTGGCTGAGTATATCAAAATAGTAATTTTTTCACCCAACCAAACCTTGTCAAAATAAATTTGAGTTTTCGTTACGTTCAGGGGTCAAAAATTGAGATCAAAGACGTAATAAAATAATAAAATAATAATAAATAAATGGAAACAGTTTTGCCATTTATCTCCCAACTACCATTACTCAGAGTGATCCTCTTGATATGTTGATCCCAGACAGGAAGCCGCCTGTATGAATATTTTCACGCAAACCCATACCATCCCGATTTTTTTATTTGAATTTTTCAAGAAAAAACCTTGAGGGGGCGCCAGTGGTGTCAATTTTGCGATAGTGCTAGTGACATGTTAGTTGCAGCTCGGAATTGCATGCGTGCCACTGTCCTCCAATCCGACAATGTCTGTAATATGAGACTTTGAATTTTGTTGAAAATGCCTCGAGTGCGGGCTTGCCATGACCACGCCCAATATATTTCCAAAATTAAAGGATGATTTGAAAGCCACATGTGTCTGAATTTGGGCAAAATTGAGCTCTTGTTGAAAACTCTGCATGGTCAGAAGTTCAATAGGTACGATTTGAAGTCAAGGTCAGGTTCGGCCAAGATGCCGACGTCCTGTGGCATTTGGGCGCATAATATTAATGTTTACATGTCCTGACATGTCTATGTCCGTCTGCAGTGTCACTTGTCGATGACATTTTTGCGACGGGGTCTCATTGACTCAATTAAACTGCCTGTTTGATGGGGCGCCACTGAGCATCTTTTAGTTATTTTCCTCTCGCGACGCCCACCAAAAATTCGAGCTCCCGAGCCACTTTCTGATCCTTACTTGCATATCGCGTTCACGTTTGCTATGTGAATTTCTTGCGTTTCTTGTTGCCTGTTAGATTTAATTAGTCCCTCGCGGACACTGCGTGCACTAGTCGGGCCCTAATAAATACAAAAAAACAGCGAGATAGATGCATTATGTAATAGACTTTTGATGCAGCTTACATGAGAATCTGGCTCAAATTTTAGTTTCACTGTCGTTTAAGTTGAATTTGCATGTTATAGTAGGGGGCCTATGTTGTGAAAATGCACAAATTAAACCAGGTTAATCAGTAACGATCATAGAGCGGCATCACCAAATGAGGCAATGGATTTGCAGCCCTTTGAGTGTCCTCCAAAGAGCGGGAACGCAGATATTTGGCGTACAAAAACTAAGCGAGATAGAGCATGTTTGTAATAGACTTTTTGATCATCTTACTATGAGAATCGCTTCATAATTTTGCACTTTCGTGCAAGTGTAATGCAGTATAAGGGCGCTATTTTGTGAATTGCCCACAATTAACCAGTGTTAATCAGTACGGATCCATTAAGCGCCTTATGTGATCCAAATATGAGTCCAATTGGAATTTGCATGCCCTTTGAGTGTCCTCCAAAAGACGGGAAACGCATATATTTTCGCCGTTACAAAAACTAAGCGAGGATAGAGATGTAATAGAGTTTTGATGCAGCTCGTGACAGAGAATCGGCTCATAATTTTTTTCGACTTTCGTGCAAGGTAATTTGCAGGTATAAGTAGGTGGCGCTATTTTTGTGAAAATTGCACCCAAATATCCAGGTTAATCAGTACATCTCATAGAGGCTTATGTGATCCAAAATGAGTGCAATTGAATTCATGGCCTTTTGAGTTGTCGTCAAAGACGCGCGGGAAAAAGCAATATTTGCCACAGCGTACAGACAAAACCGTGAGAGGATATGCGAACAACAGAGTGATTATTGTCTCTACGCCTCCTAGACACTCTACCAAGTTGGATCTCATTTGGTCCGAACCGCGGGATGACTTGACAAAATATCAGGTGAAAAAAATGCAGGGCTACAATTTTCATCAATATGCCGACTTCCTTTGTCAGAGGCGAAGCTATAATGATTTTTAGTTTGTCTTGATGTCCTCACACGTACAAAAAGAAATAGTTTAGACCAAAAAATGCATCTCCATTTGAATGGGTCGTCTGAGGCGCCACTGAGCAATGTCAAGGTTGTCTTGGCATATCAAAATAAGTTATTTCACAAACCATGTAACCTTGGTCAAATAAAATGAGTTTCTTAACGTCACGGGTTCAAAATTGATATCAAAGACGTAATAAAATAATAATAATAAAATAAATAATTAATAATGAAACATTTTTTTGCCATTGTATTTTCTCCCAAACTACATTACTCAGATGAGCCCTTGATATGTTGATTCCCCATGACAGGGAAGCCGTATGAATATTCACAACTCCAACCATCCGATTTTTATTAATTTTTTCAAAAAAAAACCTTGACGGGGCGCCAGTGGGTCATTTTGGCGATATCTGTTGCACATGGTAGGTGCAGCTCGGAATGTGCATGCGTACCGACGGTCCGTTCCAATCCGAGCAAGTCGTAAAGTATGAACATGAATTTTGTTGAAAAGCCTTGAGTTGCGGCTTCATGACCACGCCAAAATATTTCCAAAATTTAAAGGATATTTTGAAAGCCCATGGTTCTGGACAGTTTGGGCAAAAAATTGAGGCTCTGTTGAAAAACTCTGCGATCGGGGTCAGAAGTCAAAGGTAATTTTGAAGTCGAGGTTCGGGCCCAAGATGCCGACCTCCTGTGGGCATTAGGCGGGGCATAAATAATTTTTTAGCATTCCCTACATGTCTAGTCCCCTGCCAGTTGTACCCTTTGTTACGATACATTTTTTGCGACCGGAGGTCTCATTGACTCAATGAAACGCGCTGTGAGGGGGCGCAGAGCCATCTTTATATTTTCTCTCGCGACCCCACCCAAAATCGAGCTCCCGGAGCACTAATTTCTGATCCCTTTTACTTGCATATCGTTCACGTTGCTATGTGAATTCTGCTTTCGTTCCGTTATTGATTTAATTAGTCCCTCGCGTGAACTGCGTGTTGCACAGCGGGCCTAATTAATACAAAAACTAAGCGAGATAGAGGCATTTGTAATAGACTTTTTGACAGCGTGACATGGAGAAATCTGCTCAGAATTTTTTCACCTGTTAAGTTAATTGCAGATAGTAGGGCGGCTATTTTGGAAAATGCACAATAACCAGTTAATCCAGACGATCATAGAGCGGCTTTATGTGATCCAAATATGAGTGCAATTGGATTTGCATGCCCTTTGAGTTGTCCTTCAAACGCGGGGAAAACGCATGTATTTTGCGGTACAGAAACTAAGCAGGATAGAGGCATGAATAGTACTTTTTGATCCAATGCTGAGGCATGGAGAATCGCTCATTAATTTTTGTTTTCACTTCGTGCAAGGTTAATTGCAGTAATAGGTAGGCCCTATTTTGTGGAATTGCACAATTAACCAGGTTAATCCAGACTATCGATAGATAGAGCGGCTTATGTGATCCAAATATGATGCAATTGGAATTTGCGATGCCCTTTTGAGTTGTCCTCAAAAGAGCGGGAAACGCAATAGTGGCGGTACAAAACTAAGCGAGATAGAGGCATGTTTGTAATAGACTTTTTTTATCAGCTGACATGAGAATCGCTTCATAATTTTTGTTTTTCACTTTCTGCAAGTGTAATTTGCAGGTATAGTAGGCGCGCGATTTTGGTGAAAATTGCACAATTATCCAGGCTTAATCAGTGACGATCTATAGAGGGCTTATGGATCCATCCAAATATGAGTGGCAATTGAATTTGCATGGCCTTTGAGTGTCGTGCAAAGAGCGGGTAGAAATCATGATATTTGGCCACATCGTACAGACAAACCTGCTGAGAGATATCGAACAAACAGAGCTTGATTATTGTCCTCTTACGCTCAGATTACACTCACCAATGATCTCATTTGTCCAAAACCCTGAGTGACTGACAAAAGATATCAGGTGAAAAAATGCATGCTACAATTTTCAATCCAATATGCCGACTTTCCTTTTTGTCAGAGGGGAGCATAATGATGCGTTTTAGGTGTCTTGATGTCCTCTATCACGACCAAAAAATAGTTAGAACCAAAAAATCATGCTTTTCATTGAATGGGTCGTGCTTGAGGGGGCGCCCTGAGCCAATCTGTTCAAGGTGTGTCTGAGGATATCAAAAATAGTATAATTTCACCAACCATGAACCTTTGCAAAAAATTGAGTTTTCTTAACGTTCAGGGCCGTCAAAATTGAGATCAAAGACGTAAATAATAAAAAATAATAAAATAATAATAATGGAAACAGTTTTTGCCATTTATTCTCCCAAACTACATTACCAGAGTATCCTCTTTGATAGTTATCCCATGACAGGGAAGCCTGTATGGAATATTCACAACTCCAACACTCCCGATTTTTATTTTTGAAATTTCAAGAAAGAAAAAAACCTTTAGGGCGCTAGTGCGTCACCTTTTTGCGATTAGGGCACGTGTTGCACATGGTTAGTGCCAGTCGGGAATGTGCATCGGCCGAACTGGTCCGTTCCAATCCGACCCAAAAGCTGTGAAAGTTTATAGACTTTGAATTTTGTTGAAAAGGCCCTGAGATCAGGTTTCGATGACCACGCCCATAAGATTCTCCAAAATTTAAAAGGATGATTTTGAAAGCCACAGGGTCTGACATTTTGGGCCAAAAATTGAGGCCTTATTTGAAAACTCTCGATCAGGGTCAGAAGTTCAAGAGTACGATTTTGAAGTTCGACGTTCGGCCAAGTGGCCGACTTCCTGTTGGATTAGGCGGCCAGTTATATTAGATTTTACATGTCCTGACATGATCGTAGTCCCTGCCGTGTCACCTTTGTACGATGACATTTTTGCGACCCGGGGTTCATTGACTCAAGTAAACTGCACGTTTGACGGGTGCGCCACTACCATCTTTATAACTTCTCTCGCCGGACCACCCAAAATTCGAGCTCCCGCGAGCACTAATTCTGATCCCTTTACTTGCATATCGTGTTCACGTTTGCTATGTGAATTCTGCGTTTTCTGTTCCGTTATTGATTTAAAATGTCCCCGCTGACACTGCTGTCACTAGCCGGGCTAATAATACAAAAACTAAGCGAGATAGAGCATGTGTAATAGACTTTTGATCAGTGACATGGAGAACGCTCATAATTTAGTTATACTTTCGTGTAAGTTATTTTGCAGGTATAGGTAGAGAAGGCGCTATTTTGAAAAATTGCACAATTACCAGGTTAATCAGTATATCCATAGAGCGGCTTTTATCCAAATATGATGCAATGCGATTGCTATGCCCTTTGAGTTGTCCTCCAAAGAGCGGGGAAAAACGCATGATATTGCGGTACAAAAACTAAGACAGAGATAGAGCATGTTGTAATAGACTTTTTTGATCAGCGTGACATGCGAGAATCGCTCATAATTTTTTTTTCACTTCGTGCAAGTAATTTGCAGTATAAAGGTAGGGGCGCTATTTTTGTGAAAAATGCACCAACTTAACCAGGGTAATCAGTACGATGCCATAAGCTGCTTATGATCAAATATAGAGCAATTGGAATTTGCATCCCCTTTTGAGTTGTCCTCAAAAAGCGGGAAAACGCAGATATTGGCGGTACAAAAACTAGCTGAGATGAGGCATGTTGTTAATAGATCTTTTTTGATCAGCGTACATGGAGAATCGGCTCATAATTTGTTTTCACTTCGTCAAGTGAATTTGCAGTAAGGTAGGGGCGCTATTTTTGTAAAATTGCCAACAAGTATCCAGGTTAACAGTACGATTCTAATAGAAGGCTTATGTGATCCAAAATATTTATGCAATTGGAATTTGCATTGCCTTTTGAGTTGTCGTCAAAAGCGGGGAAAAAGCATGGATATATTTGCACAAGCCCTGTACAGACCAAACCCGTGAGATATATCCCGAACAAACAGAGGCTTGATTATGCCCTCTACGGCCTCTATTACACTCACCCAATGGATCTCATTGTCCAACCCGGATGGAATGACAAAATATCAGGTGAAAAAAATTCAGGACTACAATTTTCCAATCCAATATGGCCAGACTTCCTTTTGTCAGAGGGCGAGCGTATAATGTGTTAGGTTGTCTTGATATCCTCTATCACATGTACCAAAAGAATGGTTTAGACCAAAAAATGCATGCTTCCATTGAAGGGGGTCGTGCTAGGGGCGGCCATTGAGGCAAATGTTCAAGGTGTTGTCTTGAGATATCAAAATAGTTAATTTTTCACCACACCCATGAACCTTGCGTCAAATAAAATTGAGTTTTCGTAACTTCAGGGTCAAAAATAGATCAAAGACGTAATAATAATAATAATAATAATAATGAAAAAATAAATGGAAACAGTTTTTTGCCATTTTATTTCTCCCAAAACTACATACTCAGATAGCCTCTTATATGTGACCCCATGACAGGGAATGCTTATGAAATTTCACAACTCCCATACCATCCCGATTATTGAATTTTTCAAGAAAAGAACCTTGAGGCGCCAGTGGTCATTTTTGGCGATAGTGGCTACGTTGCCACAGCGTTAGTGCAGCTCGGGAATGTGCACTGCTCAAACGAATGTCCCCAATCCGACAAAGTCTGTGAAAGTTATGAGACTTTGAATTTTGTTGAAATGGCCTCTGAGTTTGGCGGCTGTCTGACCCGCCCAATAATATTTCCAAAAATAAAGGATGATGAAAAGCACATGGTCTGACATTGGGCAAAAATGAGGCTCTGATTGAAAACTCTCGTATCAGGGTCAGAAGTTCAAAGGTACGATTTTGAAGGTTCGAGTTCGGCCAAATGGCCGACTTCCTGTGGCATTTAGGCGCCATAATATAATTTTTTACATTCCTGAATGGTCTATGCCCTGGCCGTCACCTTTTGTACGATGACATTTTCGACCGGGTCTCATTGACTCAATTAATTGCCTGTTTGAGGGGCGCCACTGAGCCATCTTTTATTATTTTCTCTCGCGACCCCACCCAAAATTCGAGCTCCCGGACACTAATTCTGATCCCTTTTACTGATATCGGTCACGTTTGCATGTGAATTCTTCTCTGTCCGTATTGATTAATTAGTCCCTCGCGACACTGCGTGCACTAGCCTCGGCCTAATAATACAAAAACTAGCAATAGAGGCATGTTGTAATAGACTTGTTTGACAGCTGACATGGAGAACGCTCATAAATTTTAGTTTCACTTTCTGTAAGTTGTAAATTGGCAGATAGGCTAGCGGGCGCTATTTTTGTGCAAAATTGCACAAATTAACCAGTTGTAATCAGTACGATCCAAAGCGGGCTATTTGTGAAAATCAAATTATGAGTGCAAAGGGAATTTGCATCCCTTTTGAGTTGTCTCAACAGACGGAAACGCATTTTATATTTGGCGTACAAAAAACTAAGCGGAGATAGACATGTTGTAATAGACTTTATTTGATCAGCTGACATGGAGAATCGGCTTCATTAATTTTTGTTTCACTTCGTGCAAGTGAATTTCAGTATAGCGTAGGGGCGCGATTTTTTAAATGCACACAAATTAACCAAGGTTAATCAGTACGATCCATAAGACGCTTATGTGATCCAAATTATGAGTGCAATTGAATTGATGCCCTTGATTGTCCTCAAAGAGGCGGGAAAACGCATGATTATTGGCGAGTACAAAAACTAAGCAAATAGAGGCAGTATTAATAGACTTTTTTTTGATCAGACTGACATGGAGAAGCGGCTCCAAATTTTTTTTTCAACTTTCGCAAGTGAATTTGCAGTATAGTAGGGCGCTATTTTGTGGAAAATTGCACAATTATCCAGGTTAATCATACGATCTATAGAGGGGCTTTATGTATCCGAAATATGAGACAATTGGAATGCATGCCTTTTGAGTTTCGTCAAAATAGAGCGGGAAAAAGCATGATTTTTGCACACTAAGACAAACCGTGAAGATATCCGAACAAACAGAGCTTGATATTGTCCTCTAACCTCTAGATTACACTCACCATTGATTCTCATTTGGTCCGAAAAACCCTGGGGTGAACTTGAAAAAAAATATCAGTGAAAAAAATCAGGCTACCAATTCAATCCAAATGGCCGACTTCCTTTTTGTCAGAGTCGGAGCATAATGATGTTTTAGTTGTCTTATTCCTCTATCACTGTACAAAGAAAAGGTTTAGACCAAAAAATGCATGCTTCCATTGAATGGTCGGCTAGGGCGCACTGAGCAATGTTCAATTTGTCTTGAGCATATCCAAAAAGTAATTTTCACGCAACCATGAAACCTTTGGTCAATTAAAATTGAGTTTCTAACTTCAGCGTCAAAATTGAATCAAAGACTAATATAAAATAATAAAAATAAAATAATAATAATGGAAACAGTTTTTTTGCCATTTATTTCTCCAAACTACTTACTCAGAGGATGCCTCTTTGATATGTATCCCATACAGAGACCTGATATGAATTATTCACAAACTCCATACCATCCCATTTTTTATTTGAATTTTTCAAGAAAAAAAACCTGGGCGCCAGTGTTCATTTTGCATAGTTGCACGTTTCACATGGTTAGTGCAGCTTCGGAATGGCATGCGCCGAACGGCCCGGGCCCGTTTCCAATCCCGACAAAGCTGTGAAATTATGAGACTTTGAATTTTGTTGAAAATGCCTCTGAGTTGCGCTTGTCGATGACACGCCAATAATATTGCCAAATTTAAAGGATGATTTGAAAGCCACATGGTTCTGGACATTTGGCAAAAAAGTGAGCTCTTGATTGAAAACTCTGCCCATCAGGTCAGAAGGAAGTCAAGAGGTACGATTGAATGTCGAGTTCGGGCAAGTTATGGCCGACTTCCCTGTGCATTTTAGCGGCCATATAAGTTTTTACAGTCCTGAACAGGTCTATTGTCCCATTGCCAGTGTCACCTTTGACGATACATTTTTGCGACCGGGTCTCATTGACTCATTAAACTGCCTGTTTAGGGCGCCACTGAGCCATCTTTTTATTATTTTCTCTCGCGACCCCACCCAAAATTCGAGCTCCCAGCACTAATTCTCATCCTTTACTTGATATCTTTCACGTTTGCTATGTAATTTCTTGCTTTTCTTTTCCGTTATTGATTATAATTAGCCCTCGCGACACGCGTGTCACAACTCGATCTCTCTCTTTTT